>JAHZNA010003866.1:0-28893 GCA_027743935.1 Sinodicranocentrus sp. ZH6 | reverse complement strand
CTGAATCCGAAAACGTTTTTCGATTCCATTATCGCTACACCGTCTTATCTCTTATCTTGTTTTGTAGTTTTGTGTCTGAACCAACCTTTATATGTATAAAACATGCACCAAAATGTTTATTGTCCTATTAAATATCTGTAAACTAACATTATTAGGTTATATGTATTTCCTTCTCAAATTCTGATATGCATTAAAATATTAAATATGAGGAAATTATTTCGCTGCTCGAGTATTCAGTCATTGCATGCAATTTCCAATTAAAAATTAACCCCCTATTAATCATGCATTTCAATGACTGTCTCGTTGTCAGTCGGATCATAATCATATGTTTCAAAATCTCACAGTTTTAAAGACGATATGCCCTTGATTATGTTTTCGTTATGGATGGACATACCACGGCCAAACTTTCTAGACGACGATTATACATAAAAGTTTATTTTATGCATAAAAAATTCAATTGTACCATTTAAAGACCTAAAGTCAATTGTGTGTCCAAGTTAAATACAATAATGTAAACAAACCACTAACAAAAGATCTTTGTTGTTTAGCTTTCACATAAAAAGCCCAGGACTGAGGTCAACCTTTCATCGTTTTCATAGAAGTGAGAACAATGAAGAAAATTGGGTGAAAGTTGTCTTTGTTTCTTTTTCTAATAGGCATACATAGGAGTGCATACGTGTGCAAATGTAATATCTTAAGTTACCCACATGCGTGTATTGATATGCGTGGCGGATAACGAAAGCAATGTGTATGTCGTGTACGGAATTCATATGTGCAGTAGAAATATTCAAGTGATGTACATTATCGTTGTCGGCTTTCGGATGTCGGACAACCTTCGGCAGTTTACGTTATATCTTCCGTTTAGCTTGTAATTGGCATCATCTGTAGCGTGTGTTTGTGCGTTAGATTTGTATCATCATTTCATCAGTTCATGTTATAGATTTTGTGATTAGTATTTCCCGAATCTGCAATCGTGTACAGACAGACAGTAAGTTGACAGGCTGAGATTTACAAATTGTAAACATTGTGAGATACCGAGTTCAACGGTTGACGGTGTCTGTAGGCTTGACTACTTTCACTGTTAACTGTATGTTAAAATTTATCTAATCTGCTCACTTGAAGTTTACCATATATGGTAGACGCAGGACACAAGGACAAGCTAGTAAGAGAAGTGCTACTGTTGACTGTCAACTGTTGGTCAATTATCTGGAGAGGTATTATTCATTATCATTCATCAATCATTATCAATTAAAAATTTTAGAAAGTGAAAGTATAACATGTGACATGTAAAGGTTTATGGATTAATTGTTGGATTTGTTATTTGATTATATTCTCCGAATTTAGTATTTGTCAGTCTGTTTCTTGTTTTAAATGAGCTCGGTAGTACATAGTGTACTGTTGACTGTCAAGTGTTTCAATTGCTATATTCCTTGTAAAAATTAGGTTATATTTGTAAAACGAATAACGTTGAAAGTCAAAAGTTGTAGATTAGACAAATGTCAAAAATAGGATTAATTTTATAATTTTGTTTGAGTGTACTGCTGAACTCATTTTTGCGAATTGGCACCCCACAGGTTGAAATAGGCTCATTTACCTTACATCAGAATTGGTTAAATTCATTTATAAGTTTGAAGTTCAGAAATTGCGTTATTATTTTTAATATGACTTAGTCTCTTCACCTGTCACCTGTTGGCGATCATTGGTTAAAGTATGCTTACCAACCCCCGAAAGTTTTGGGGGTTAGTAAGCATACTCCACTCTAGCTGCGGCGATCATTCATCCTCGATCAATCTTGGATTGCTTTTATAATCAACATCTGTAATAACTAATCCATTTGTATTTTCAATTATTTGTTACCTGTAACTGGATTTCTTTAACAGAATGAGTTTTGTACTCAAACATGCTGTCAATATTTTTTATATATTTATAGTGAATATCATTGCTTTGTGTTTTTTATACTTTTAACTGCTATCAATATTAATCAGTAATTCAGTGTCAAAAATAAAAATCTACTTACGTATATCAGTATTTTCATTATTCACTATTTATAGTTTCTTGCATATGATCAGTTAAACAACTGAGTTGTGAGCCGATCTTCATTTGTTGTTGGTCATCAGTTGTCAGTCGTATGTTTCGTTGTTTTAACTATATTCCTGTTCTTCTAGATATAAATTGATGACAGTATCAAGTTTCGAAATCGAGATTGAAAGTTTTATTTCATATTTGGTAGGTAGCTTCTGTTTACCTTTGGCTTATCACTTAAGATTTGAACTGATATATACTAGGTCTAGGCTTATGGCAATCCTTCTATAAGTTAAACTGCATTTCTCAAAGATCTTGTTGTCAGCAAACAAAGTTATATTATCAATTGTATATAGCGAAGGAGTCCAAAACTCCTTAAAATTGAAGGTGAAGGTATTTATGGGTGTAATTTGTTTGTAATATTGTTGTGAGTTGTGCAAGCTGATCATCATTAATCATTCAATTTTGTGATTGTGCCAAGCAACTGTCTTTGTGGTCTCTTATCTAATTTTTAATTTTATTGTTTATGTTTGTAGTAGCGTGATCCATTAGCTTCATTCTGTACTTGTGAGTATATTCAGCCGTTGCAGTCCTGTGTGATTTAATAGGCGAACTTTTAGATTACAGCTTTTGACTTCATCCCTAGTTATGGCGATGGATGGAGATCAGTATGAATATCTTAGACCTGAACATGGCGATGAAATGGAGGTGTTGCAGGCCATTTATGACGGCGATGAAAAATTCAAGCTAATCAATGGTCATACTATTCAATACAAGGTAGTTTCAATTTTCTTATTTTGCATTTCCCCGAAATAGCAAAGGCTTCAGCAGAGAATTCTTTGTGCATTATTTATAATTAACATTCAACATTACAGATTGGAGAAAATGAAGAGCCATTGTCAATTTTAATCGAGTTTCAGTGGAATCTCTGCTACCCGGAGTCGGTTCCTCTTGTGAACTTGGATTGCTTTTATAATCAACATCTGTAATAATCCATTTGTATTTTCAATTATTTGTTACCTCTAACTGGATTTCTTTAACAGAATGAGTTTTGTACTTTAACATGCTGTCAATATTTTTTTCAAGTCCACTTCGAGCTAAACAAGAGGCGCTAAAGCATATCTCGCAAGAAGCTTGGAAGAACGCTGGTGAGCAGCAGACATATACTTTGATTGAGTGGATGAAAGAAAATCTTCTTCTGATCATTGGACCGTATGTTTTTGATGAAGTTTGTCGAATCGAAAATCGAGAAGATGAAGACAACGCAGAAGAATCTAAGGAGGTATTGTCTGATAACGTGATTCAACCGTTATTAACTAAATGATTAACGACATATTTTCCCTTCGTTCTGTAACAGATTGAAGTTGAAAAACCATCGAAAGAATCTAAAAAGGAACAGATGACTAAAGCCCAAAAACGACGAGAATGGGACAAAATGGATAAAGAAGGAAAACTAGCCCGAGGTTATGATTGGGTAGATGTTGTCCGTCATCTTTCACAAACTGGAGGTGGTCAGGGAACTGGATCTGTTGGAGGAGGACAAGTTGCTGAAACGTCAACTTCCAAGACGGCTAGCCAGTAGTTGATTAACTTACGTGTGTTATTTTTTTTACTTGTGTAAACCGAAATTAGAATTGCTACAAGGGTTGCATCCTTTCAAAATTTTGGTGCGTAAACATTTTTCGATTCCAATTGTTTTATTATCGTGTATGTAAAATTCTGTTAGATATTGAAAGTACGTTAATATTTTCATATAGCATAGTTTTAGCTGTACATTATAGTAATCTAAAACTACATATTATTGTCAAAAATGCGTGTTTATGTATGTATTGTGAAATGTATAATATGTGTATCGGCCGGGGGGGGGTGTTGTTCAGATGAAACAAATGTAATGGTGCAGTGAATAAAAATGGTTACATCTAACTGCTATATAGCTATTGGAGGCTGAAACTTGTACTTGTAATAATAATTAGTTGTTTTCTCAGGTGTAAATTATAAAGGCAACACACTAGACTAGCATATAATAATAAACATTGGTCTGGTATGTCCCAGTTTATTCAATTCTGTTACGTTCCATTTACGTTAATATGTTTTACATTAAAACGATTAAGTTTTCTAAAGATGATTTTAATATATAGTAAAGAGAGAGAAAGCTACTCGCCTATTTATTGGGCTATATTAGCTCGTATTCTGTTGACATCATTGGTGTTCTATAACTAGAAAAAGCATCACCAATAGCCTCACGCAGCCTCACACGAACGGAACATGAGGATACACAGAAGTTAGTATGTATTTTTGGCTAGAAAGTAGCAGTAATAGCGGAATAATCAAATGCAAATTAAGCACATACTCGTGGAAATACAAGGTAATTAATAATTAATTAATGTGTAAGGAAGTTAGGAGATTTGAGGACGACAGGATGTAGCAATGTTAGGCTTTCTACAGTAGAAACCCTCTGTGTATTTTGTATAGAGTGAAAGCACAGAATTTCAGTATTTCCTGGCTACAAATGTAGTTATAGATAGGCATAGAGTAAAATAAAAGAACGAGATATGAAATCCTATGTTATAAAATATACTCTGTTTCTACAACTAGAGACTAGTTTGATAACAGTACAGAGATCCTCCTAAATCTGATTTTAAAAATTTGGGTTATACGGACAACCAAACGGAACGCCAAGATTTGAAGTAAAAATTGACCAGATAATATTATTTTCATTAATTTCTGTTCGTCAACTTTGAATGGCTGGAGTTGAAAAACAATTATTTTCCAATAATAGCTGAGTAGTCAAAATATTTTTTATCTCCAATTTTGCATAGCACACAAAGCAGTTTTTGGTAAGTTATGCTTCATTTTGTTTACATTTTTGTACTTGACACGCATGACCCAGGGACTTGACGCTTGCGATTGTGTATATTTACACATTTTTCAGTGTACATAATATATGTGTATCTCGTACAACTAACAGTCAATTGTCAGTCATCAATTAGTTACTATTCGCCATTCGCTTACACAGTCCAACGTCTACCAGCCATCGGTTGGCTAATCAGCAAGTGAACAGTCAATTGTCTACAAGTTACTGATTGCTTAATTTAATTAAATAATGAATGTTACTCACTAGTTAAGCTGCAAGTCAAAAACCAAGTCATGAATCAGGTTGAGAACTGACAACTGAGCTGTTGACTGTACATATTCAACTATTCAACATTAGAAGGTACACATTTTGTACGATGGTTCCTATCTCCTACTTTAACGGTCGAATATTTATTGTTTAAAGTATAATATTTCGAAAAAACATTTAAGACAAAGGATATTCTTCGTTGATTGCAATTCCGTGCTTTTCATTTTGACTGCAAAATTCATAACATTCACAGGGATATATTCAGACCAATAAAACTGGCAACTAAATAAAATGTAGTATACCTTAAACCAAAATTTTGCTGCTAACAGTGACAGATAATTATGAAAATATGAATCGATCAAGTTAAAGCATATAACTTTTGTTTTTTCCTGTTTCTATTTATTAGGTTTTCCAACAAAACTGGACGAAAACATCCCTATAACCTAAGTATACCAAATTATAATACGATGAGTTCCAACAAAATAGTTTCGTATTTTTACGACTCCGACGTAGGCAATTTTCACTACGGAATATCACATCCAATGAAACCTCATAGACTTGCTGTAACGCACAGTTTAGTTTTGAACTACGGATTGGATAAGAAAATGCAAGTTTTTCGGCCATATAGGGCTAGTGCTCACGATATGTGTAGGTTTCATGCTGAAGATTATATAGAATTTTTGCAACGTGTAAAACCTCAAAATATTCAAGACTTCACAAAAAGTTTAAGCACGTTTAACGTTGGAGAAGACTGGTAAGTTATTGAATGAATTAGTTTCAGTTCAAAAAGTGTTTTTGTAGCTTAAGAAATGTGTTTACAATATAATGGTTAATGAATACGTTCTATCAACCAATTTTTAGCCCGGTATTTGATGGTCTCTTCGACTTTTGTTCAATGTACACCGGTGCGTCATTGGAAGGTGCTGTAAAACTAAATAATGAATGTTGTGACATAGCAATTAATTGGTCTGGAGGACTTCACCATGCAAAGAAAACAGAGGCTTCTGGATTTTGTTATGTAAACGACATCGTGATTGCAATATTGGAAATGTTAAAGTACGTTAATTCATAGAAGCGTTACACCGTGTTTTGTTTGAAACATATATGGTTCAAGAAACTTAAATTTAAAATTTATTCAGTTTTCACGGATTCAACCCATTTTACGAGCAAAATTTGGTTGGTTTAAGAATTATTTCGTTAATGACATGAAATCTCTGATAAAGCGAAACAAAATTTCAGAAAACCGTATCAGTCCTTAACAAAGCACTACTGTTTGTTGATTGCTTAAATTCACAACATCTCCATATTTTTTTTAGAATAGGTCTAGAAGACCTGTGCATGGTGACTTATTTATCCTGATACTTAGATTTAAAAGTCATAATTTCATGGGGTTTTGTCTTAACACTAACACAGTGCATCCAGAAATTGAATTTTTCATTTTATATAAATGTAGATATCACCCCAGAGTACTCTACATTGATATTGATATTCACCATGGAGATGGCGTACAAGAAGCATTTTACTTGACAGATAGAGTTATGACGGTGTCTTTCCATAAGTATGGCAATTATTTTTTCCCTGGAACGGGTAAATATTTTTTTGAATGTGTTGTATTTTAAACTACGTGAGTCCTACTTATTACAAATATATGGTATAAATTAACAGAATGCCACTTTAATATTTTCTAGGAGATATGTATGAAATTGGAGCCGAAAACGGACGATATTATTCGCTAAATGTTCCGTTAAAGGAAGGCATAGATGATCTTAGCTATGTCCAAATTTTCAAACCTGTTATTCAGGTGTGTAGCAAACAAGTATTTTCAATACATTATAAAATTACGATTAAAACCGTCAGATATCTTGTTTTTGTTATACATCGATTTTTCAACTTTCTTTAGAGTGTTATGGACTTTTACCGCCCATCTGCAATCGTGCTTCAGTGTGGTGCAGATTCACTAGCTAATGATAGATTGGGATGCTTCAGCCTTAGTACGAAAGGTCATGGGTACGTTTCAAAGATTTATTTTTTATTTATGAACAATTTGTCATTTTTCGTAGTGTACAAAAATTAATCTTTACTGAGCTTTACAAACTATTTCGATTGGAAAGTCAAAAATATGGAAGTGATTAAAATTAACGATTCGAAGTGCACCAACCTCGCTAGAAATCAAATGTCATGTGAAAACTTTCTCACAATCAGTCACGTTTAATTGTAATGAGAAAGCAACTTTGTACGAATCTTTTAAAATGCCAATCTAGAATGAACTATATGACATGGCATTAGCCATTGAGCCATTTTTTTATTTTAAACTAAAGACAATAATTTCATGGTCCAACCAGTTTTCCTAATTCATATATCTGTTGCATGATTTAAATATAGCGAATGTGTGAAATTCGTAAAAGAATTAAACATTCCTTTGCTTGTTCTGGGTGGAGGGGGTTACAAAGTTAAAAATGTAGCCCGATGCTGGACGTACGAAACTTCCTTATTAGTTGACGAATCTATCAATAATGAGCTTCCCTACTCAGGTAAAGTATTTACTAAACCCTCAGTCAGTGTTATTATTGGCTTTAATCATAATAAAAACGGGACTGTTTGTATTTTTTAGAGTACTTTGAGTATTTTGCCCCTGATTTCACCCTTCATCCGGAGTTGGTAACTCGACATGATAATGCAAATTCGAAGCAGTACTTAGAGCTTATTGTAAAACACGTTTGTGACAATCTGAAACTTTTACAGCATGCGCCAAGGTTAGCAATTGAATAATCAGAGTGACATTCTAATATAAGTTTTTTATTATATGTAAGCACGACTTTTCTCCTCTATAGTGTGCAGTTACAAGACGTTCCTCCGGATGCGTTGAATTTAGAAAACATCGAAGAAATGGATCCGGACGAAAGATTTTCTCAGCTGGACGATGATAAACGAATCGAACCTGCGAATGAATATTACGACGGAGAAAATGATATTGATAATGATGAAGAAATGAATGACTCTTGAAGCATACTTTTGTGATAACTGTGAGAAACCTGTAAGCTGAAGCACACGACTTATAATTGGAGAGTATTGTTAATCCTGACAATTTTAAAACGCTTTTACTGTGCTAAACCTGAAATTAATGATTAGCAAGTTTATGAAAATGATTGTAACTACTATTTGGACTGGAACGGGTTCTAACAATATTCTACTGACTTAATATAGGTATGTCTACTTAAATTAAGTACATTGTAATCTAGTTCTTATCGTGCTGGATTGTTAGATCTCTCGACTTTATAGTTGTACATAGTACGTTATTTGTTTTATTGTATAGTATACATTGTATAGATCTGTATGTGGGTATATGCGTTTGTAAATGAAATGATAATAATGTTATCAGTCCTGTCAATTAATTATATTGAGATTAAGTATAGAATTAACACTCCAACCACTTGAGTTACTCCTTTGATACAAAGTGATCTCACGGAACAGCTGGAGAGTATAAAGTATACTAGAGACTAGAATACTATATAACGAAATGCTCCTGATATGAATATTATTTTCTAATTTCCATACTGTCCGATAACTTCCTGCAACATTCTACCATGAATATTTAGATGTCAGAAAATTATTATAATAAAGATGTACTATCAAATTATTTTAATAAATTCGATTTATATTCTGCTTAATACTCCATAATCATAATTTTTATGAAATGATATGAGTACATACGAAAAGTTTTCATAATGTAAAAATGACTCGTTTATGGATGCTTAAACCTAAAATCGAATAACGTGGAGAATCCTTCTCCACACACAAGTTTCCGAATTAACTTTCTCTATATTTTGCAAAACGATGTAGTGCATCTTTTACCCTACCACAGTATCACTATAGTCATTCGCTTAGTACACAGCTCTACACCTATGTACTTGATCTTCCCTTTCTTCCCTGGAATGCAGTAGAAAGCAGGAAAAGATACATGCTATGCAAGCCTTTCTTTATTGCAGATACTCAGGTTATACTCACACACGGTTTATATGTATTTATATATCACTAGCAAGTCTAAACATGTGCGATGGCGATTATGCTCAAGATACTACGAGTATACATGAATCATGCCTGAACGAGTGGGAAAGAAGAGCAAAACTAGATAACTATACATACTCCAATATCATGAAGAATATTGCTATTGTATTTACTCCAGTATCCATAGTTGCGTGATTTTTAGCATTTTGGGTGTGTAAGTACACACAGTTTTCCTGTCTGGAATATGGGAACGGCTGTGAAGAAAGCAACGAAAGAAAGCTTCGGCACTGAAACAGCTTTACACATGCATGCTTACTCCACCTACTACCCTAAGCAGGTGCTTCCGTCCGTGCTAGTAGTCAATGGAAAGTAAAATCGGGTTCAGAGAAAGAAGCCTGAGTACATTCTTTCTCCACTATTGTAGCATAAGAAAGAAGTGGGAGTAGGATAATACATTATGACAGTATAGTATATACTTTCTCGGCAGTCTATGACTAAGGCTACAGCATCAACAAACTTACACAAATAATATATAATAGAGCAACTCACAAAAATGTAATATTTGCTTTCTCCGGAAAATCAATACCTGCATTCACATCCAGAAGATGTGAACTTGAGGCATATGACAGGTAATACTACTGGTTAGTTTACAAATGAAAATCACGCAGTGAAAATGGCAGATAGTGAGTTTGAAGAGTTTCGAAAATATTTTGATCGACTTCCCCAGTACATCAAGGCACCAGCAGATTGTTACACGTAAGTTTCTTTTTCTACAGCTGTAATTAAAAAATCCAAATGTCAACTGTTGGCATTTATATCCTCTCTTTAATATCCATTTGAAAGTATTATTCAAAGAGATAAAAATATATAATTTACGCATGGTGTATCATTCTCAGTATGCTATAAAAACAATTATACAAGCGATTCTCTGTAAAGCACAGAGATACAATATATGAATGATTAATGAAAATTAATGATTAAAAATGCTTTCAGGTTAGTTCATAGCATTGATTTAGAAGATGATTCGCCGAATGGCAACAATGAGAAAAAGTCTGCGGGTGTACTAGCTTCCAAAGATTCGAATCAGTTGTGTCAACCTGGAATAAGGGTCGACTCAGCAGACGATGGAAACCCTACGGATACTATACGGGAGCCATTTTCTGGGGACTTACAACTCGTGCTTACGGAAAGGGATGAAAGAGATAGCCCTATTGTTAAACGGAAGCGTAGGAAATTACCGGAAATTCCAAAAACACCTTCCAGAAGATGTAATTTTGGAATTTTGTAAAGAAATTAGTTTTAGGTTTACTTACAAGTTACAAACTTTAGATAAAACGATTTATTTTGTTTATTCCTGGGAAAGATGAAAATCGACAAGTATCTTTGGCACAGGAAATGTCTGAAGCTGAAAGACACACGTACACTCCTGGAGTGAGCTGTAGTGCCAGTACTAGTTTGAAACATCACAATTATGTGCCTATATCATCTGAAGGCAATTGTAACTCAACCACAAGTCGACCGATATTTATACTGAAATTCAATAATGGCATTCCAATGGGTGAGTTAGAAACTGAAATGCTTCTACGAAGCCAAGTTTTGTAAACACAATTTTTCTATGTATTTTTAGATGAAGAAAGCTCGCCGGATTCAGAAATGTACCCTAGTTTAGATTCTGGACATTCGACAATTCATTCAGATGACGGTAAATCTTATTCACCACTCATTCCTTCAATAAATGGTAAGTAAAGTCGATGTATTTCCTATAACGTACTACTAGCTTAAGTACTTTACTGAGAGTATCTTTATTAATTACCAAAAATAAATTATTTTGCAGAATCATACTCACCAGGTTCTCCATCAACTTCGGGGGTTCCATTCACACATTTGGATATTTTAGAGGCAACTCATAGAGGTCTGCACAAATTCATTCCAAGACACCACGACGAAATAGAAGTTGAAATTGGTGATCCGATTTACATGCAAAAAGAGGCTGACGATTTGTGGTGTGAAGGTATGCATGAACCTGGTTTTCTTTTTCGTATCCCTCTTTTTTATAAATGCATTTAACTGACGAACGTTTAAATATCAGGGAAAGCTATCGGTTAGTTTTAATTATTGCATACAGTTAGTCTTTAGTAATTATTAAAAAAGGATTAAAAGGGTGGTAGAAAGTCAAAATTGATTTTACATACTAAGTCCTGTATATTTTTGAACGTGTAAAACTCTTTCAGGCTAACCATGTACCATGTCATGACTACTTCTACGCATTGAAGAACGTATCATTCTGTGGATTTCACCCTAACGATCATCGATATTTCGGATTTGTTACAAAGCATCCTACCCTAAACAGGTTCGCGTGTCATGTGTTCATGTCAGAAGATTCTGCAAGGCCTGTTGCAGAGGCAGTTGGGTAAGATTATAATTAATGCATTCGTAAGTCAGTTGTGATATGATCTAACAAAGCATAACTAAAGCTCTTCATTAAATATCCGTTTGTAAAATATAAACCCTGCACTAAAATTGATGATGCAGAGTTGACCTGTGTAATATAAGAAAATATGCAATGAATACCTTGGACTTTAAAACGGCTTTGTTTCGACGCAATTTTCCCAAAAATAATAAAATTCTTGGTTTTGTACTTTACTTATTCAGGAGAGCATTTCAGCGGTTCTATCAAAAATTTATAGAGACAGCTTATCCGATTGAAGATATTTACTTGGAATGAAGTATTGTCTTTTAACTGCGATGTTATCTTTTTGGATGAATTTACGACAGTCAGATTCCAGCGCAATCAAGGAATTTTTGGAAACGAGAAAGAGCACGTCGAGTGTGTTTCTTCGCAATGACCTTTTTGGGAATTAATGCAAAATGCAATATCAATGAGTATTTAAGTCGTTTTGTGCATTTATTTATCAGTACTCGCCAAGATTTGTAATCAACTAATTTCAGTACATGAATTTCTTATTGTAAATTTGGAACTTGTTTAGAAAGACAATATAGTCATTGTAAATACGTCACAGATGCCGAATGGATATTAACCAAAACTTGGTTTGATGGTAGCTATATAATTAAAAAATCAAATTAGTATCCTACTTACTGTTCTAGAATTTGGATTAAACGTACTAGACAAGAATTGTAAGTAAAATAACATTTCAGTGTTTTAAGATAGTTATAAATAATAGCAGTACCGTGAAAGCAGTACAGTGCTATGTATAAGGAAATAGATACGTATTTAACCTTTAAGCATCGATTTTGGTGGCTAGTTAATGGATGCTGTTACGTGAGGAATATGATCATTAGAAAATAGAGGTTAGTAAATAGAGGGGATAAAACTTGGAATTTTGCTTTTAGACTTACAAGAACTGTTAAATTTACAGAACAATACTTTAATGATTGATTGATTGAATCAAAGTCATTTAATGTAAAAAGAAATTGCACTTGTAGAAGAAATCCAAGTAACTTGTAATTTAGTTTCAAGACTGACATTTAAGTCAAGAGTGGAATGCATGTGAGTTTGTAACATGTGAGTATGCATGAAGTACTTTTTTGTTTTTAAACAGTTTCCGGTACAATTTAGTAAAAGTTTTTTTAGACCATTTTAGGTTGCATGTGGTTAATATTCATTTTTGATTGGCTAAATATAAGAAAAATGATATGTTGTGTCGCCATTTGATGCTGTAAATAACGACGCCAACCAACTGGAATGGGGAGTATCTTCCTACCATAACATCTTCCATTGCTATGATGTTTGATTTTCCTTTGATGATGTGTTACAAAAATTTATGTACATGATTTTATTAATACTTTACAAGCTATTTGCTGTGTTACTACACGTAACACAATTTAAGGTTCTTAAACTAAAACGTTTTCAGAACTGTCATAATATGTAACTCAGCGGTTAATTCATTGCAAAAATCGATTGGGAATTTGTGAATCAAAAGATTCTGAGAAAAAATAAAAAGCTTCTAATATTCAGCTGCAATGCCATTAAAAATTTCAAAATAATAACATGGTAGAATTGATTGTATTGTGTTCATAAATTTCAATCACTTTTGCATACCAGGCAGAATTATTTTATTTTGGCAAATCTTTTTGGGAAGGGACCATTTGTTCAAAGGGTGGAAGAGAATTGATCCCAAAAAACTAAATACACTCAACGTAATTTTAATACAAGAAACATTTTAAGAACTTGCGTTTTGCGGAACTAGCGGTAATTATCAAGATCATATTCGGGAAATATTTGTGACACTTAATTTCCGGTTACGAAGTCGGAAATTGTTCATGTTTTACAACATTAGGGAGTCGGTCAAATAAACAAAGCTTTAGTCTACAAAAGGGCATGTGTTCTTATAAAAGCAGCTACGCAATTTCACCGTAAAAGTGTGGGCAATATTAAGATTGAGATACTTAGGGCAAATGTTTGAATCCTAGCTAGTGGAGCTAGAATAAGGAAAGTTTATCTATAGATGCCTATGCAATGCAGACACAGAATGCATTGTCAATGCACAACCTGAATATTTTTTTAATGGCAAAGACTACCAGTCAGACAGAACAACAACCTGAAGCAGTACTCATGTGAATGGCAAACGTGAAAATTAATTTAACTGGTTGATTATGTTTCACGTACAATTCAACGGAGAGTTAAATCAAGCTAATTATTGCATGATTTTCCTTTTTACAAGAAGGTGTAGTAATGAAGTGGAGTAGTAAAATCATAGTCATCTACTAAAAAATCAATGGCGTAATTTTTTTTCTGCACGTGTATTTTTTGAAAGCCACTTCTGCTTTGCAGTTAAATGACTCAAAAAAGTCACATCTATGATTGACTTTCTTTTTCCCCACCATCTATATCTTTGTATATGCTTTTAAACACAGAGAAATTTAAAATTTCATCCATCTTAAACCACTTTTACATTATTTATTGGCCAATATAATAATATTATCATTATTACATAATATTCAGTTTTCTTCGTTTGGGGTTTGACATGCCTTACGTTGCCCCACACTACACTCAAATAGTAAATCGGAGAAATTTTGTGCAAGCGAATCTGATCTAGGTATTTACTATTTTGTTCTTTGAAATTGTTAAGATGGTTATTGTTACAACTTTAAAATTGCAACTTACTTCCCAGGTTTAGGAGAAGCGACAGTTCATCTTCAAATATGTATAACTACCCAATATCCCGATCCCGAGTCAAAGCGTGAACAAAAATGCCTAAATAGCTAGCAAAATAATGCGGATGTACGGCACAGCATAGCTATTATCAGGTACGCTCTGGGGTCAATTGGGACAGTGTGTAGGCTTCGGTACATAACTTTTACTTTACAGCAGCAAAGAAACGTATGAATGGTTTCAGATAGTGTCCATCTGCCCATGCTCTACTAACGGTACCAACTTTACTGTTAATCTAACCTAAAAGCAATTGGCTGTTACGATTTTTTTGTTTTTATTTTGAATGCCTAACTTACATCCATTTTTATTTATAACACCGGAAAACAATTTTCCACCTTAGCTGCTTGTTGAAAATTGAGTTTGGAAATATCGGGATAGTGAATTCAGATATCACATTATGGTAGTAAGATTAGCAAATTAAGGAATTATCCAGAAGTCAGCTAATCGTAAACACATCCCCATTTCTCCAATATTAAAATTAACCACACTAAATTTATTAAGTTTGCTTCAATCAGGAATATGCAGCAATTTAAGTCTAAGTAATTTCAAAAATTTCAAAATCTCCAGATGCGTAGACATAGACTGATATTAAGATGTCTCAAGGATACTATGTTAAATGTGAAAGAATACGCTTGCACACCCAGTCTAACCGCTTTGTGTGAAATTTTTCTGTATTCAGTAATGTGAGTTGATTATTATGCCTAAAATACATGCTACATACGCCCACATAACACAATCGTCCGGTAGTTCAGCATTTATTAGAACAACTTTCAGAGGATATGAAGAGAAAGTTGTTAGTCATTGTCAGCGTAACTGTAAAGCAATGCTTGATATATTCGTGGCTTATGATATGATGCAGCCAAGAATCTGAGTTCTATGCCGTATAGTTTTGTACTGGACACTGCATTCGAAAAATTTGGTGGGTGTTAGTGAGACTGAGGATGCAGCATCTTTGCGCATTTTTGTGCCATTACAATGATATTCAGTGAAAAGACCTTCGTTCAATGCAATGAGGTTTGTTCGATATTTTAGGTTACGTAAGCTGAGTATGTATATTATTTTAGCTGATGTGCAGAGATCTCAATACCTCATTTTTTGTTATAACTGTACGCAATAACTTCAACTTCCAGCTAGTTAACCAGCTCTGCACGTCTCTATTCAATAGTAAATGGTCTTTTCTTGTATTGACATAAGGCAAAGGCAAAAATTTGAAGATCTTAATGTAAACAATGGAAGTGTGTGAATGTGAACCAAGCGGTACGATTGTCGTGAACGGCATAGAGTTATTATGTACTTGTTGGGACGAAATTTACCATTTGTAAATGTTGTAGGTATGGTATATAAAAATACGCCCATACACGATTTCTTCAACATTCACTGCTTACTAGAGAAAAGATTTCAGTTTGGTAGGATTGCACTGGCAGAATAAATATAAATGAGTGCTAACCGGAATTGCGAGAAAAGGTCCTACCAGTATTACACTACTTCGACTCCTATATATCAGGGCGCACAAGACTAGCTAACAGAATATAGAGATCGACACGAACACATCGTGAAGGCCTTAATATACCAACGAACTAAAGTATTAGAGAATAATTTTCCATGAAATCCTTTCCCATGATGTTTCCACTTGGTCAAATGTAAACGACTCTGGCTGAATGAATTAGATCCGCACTTTCTCCGACACATGAAAACTAGCTGGAAGAAAGGTACCTGTGGATTCATTCAACATGGTCTGTTGATGTATCGTAGTTATACCGAGCTCACTCCTCACTGGGGTCGGTCAACAGTCTTCCTCTCTAATATAAATAACAAATAACGAGTAGAAAGATTCGAGTGTTTCCAAACTGCTTGCTGGCTCTGTTCGTCTTTTTTGTGAAGTTAGAGAGAGACAATGATATGATAACAATCCCATTCAATTTTCTTGAAAGAAAACCACATCCCAAGTGTTGATTCTGAATGCAGGACATTAAAGAAGATAAAAACGGTATTTTAGAGCATCAATCTAAGTCTCTTGGGATGCACTTGTAGCAATAAGTGAGAAGATGTACGGGCCTTCCTGAGTGATTCAGAAAATAAAAACCTCCATATCTCTACACCAAATGTTCTAGACTTGTGCTACACTTTTCAGGATTCCATTCACTATTTGAGTTTATAGACACAAGAAACCAGACCTCGCAGAACTTTTCTTTCGCCATGTAGTCATGGCATGATCTAACGAATTCGTACTGGCACGGAGAGACGCAATACGTAAGTTAGGTATCATCACGGCGGAAATATCTTTCCCTATTTCCAATTCTTCTCAACCAAACCAACGCATTAGATTATTAGTTGTCAAGATAGATACTTTCCAGAGAGATCGAGCGTAAGTCCCAGCCCACACTTTACCGTGCTCTTCGATTTTGAAAGAGACTCAAGTATTAGACTCAATATGCGTCAAATACCTGCTGACATAGAAACGAAACATTTACACTATTGGAAAATCACTGAAACTATCATCCAAGTTCTGCTTTTAATAAACTTTACAAAAAACGAAGTGTAATAGATCGCAATATGTGTAACATAAAATACCAATAGTCATTGATATGCCCCATAATATCCAAATGTAGCACGATCGGCAACTTTTGATAGTAAACCGTATGTATGCTTTGAAATTATTGAAATGATGAGCTACGGAACCATTTGAAAATCTCGAAAGCGTAGGAATATTTATTCATCCAAATTGAATCCCTGCCAACACATTCCCCACAGTTTAATTCATTGATTTCACCTCAACACTCATACATATAGTTATCGGTCTTTCATTATATTAGTCAATGGGAATAATTATCGATGACAAACATAAATAACACAGTAATAGGGACAAATGTGCAAGCATACATACAAAGACTAACGTAATATTACAAAAAATGATAAGCATAAGCTACATTTGAAACGTTGATAATCCCCTTTTTAAATCTGCCTATAAATGCAGAAGGGAATTTGCTATATCATGATAACGGTCGTTGGATTGCCCAATACAAATTGGTTCAGAATGAAAAATAACAAATAAACTGCTTTTTCATGCCTATGATTTAGATTTGATATGCTTCACTAGTTGTCACAGTGCTGACAAGTTAACTGATAGCGATATTTCTGGATTGTTACTCACTAGAAAATTGACCTTATATCTTTTGCTCCTCTCACTTCACTTTCTTAACTAAGCTAATAAAACCAGTCAGGCGGAATCCTCGTTAAAGTATCGGTGCGTAAAGCTTGCTCTGACGCATGAGTTTAGGCATTACTAAAAGTGAAGGTATGAATAGTATGAAATGTACATATGAGTGATACAGGGTTGGAAAAACGTCATGCACGATGGGTACTTTCACTGTGGAAATCAAAAATCATTCTCTTATGAAACGTAAATGAACGTTTATTAAAAAGAGACAATGATAGACAATTCAATCTTACATATTAACCCAAGTTAGTTGGTACTCTTAAGTGCGCTTCTCAATCAGATGAACAGCGTTACAAAGATATTACTTTGTTACTCATTGAATCTGTATTTTTTCAACAAATTTCATTTCAACCCAAAGATCTTTTTGTCAAGCCGGCACGATTTTATTTATATACCTAAACTTTCCAAATAATGATAAGGGCCTTATTATAAAAGTCATATATGTATATAGTTTTACACCTTACTTATATTACGTTTCACGTTAGCGTATTCTTTTAATATTGGTAAATTCATTTAAAAACGATTCGACCAAAACCAGCAAAATGATATAAAAAGGCTAAAATGGTTTTTGCGGACGCAACTAACTTTCTGTGGACGGTTTGTCAAATGTTTTTTGCGGACAACAAATTTGTCAAAACATGTCTATAAATAGAAAAGTTTTTCCTGCGGATGGTTGGCAATGATTTTTTGCGGACTAAAATTTTTGGTTGTTATCGAATGTTGAGTTGAGAATTGACTTGAGAATCTGTTAAGATGGGAATAGAGTTGAGAATCGAAATGCAAATGAATGTTGAGTTAGAAGTTTGTGAATACCTTAGTATTATTACATTGATTTGGTTAGGTAGGCTATACGTGATATTAGTGTATTAGGTTAGGTTACTTGGGCTAGGTTAGCTTTTCGTATGGATTGGTGTTATTGGTGGCCCTTAAACTACATTCTTAACTTAACATTTATTTTCATTACGATTCTCAGCACAACTCAACTTGATTTTTTGGTAGTAAATATGAGACATTCGTTTTAAAACTGGGAGTTGGTGGTAACCACACTTTAACCCAAATTATCGATACACCTCTTAAAATTTCATTCATATCCAGAAAATTTCATACATATCATATACTTTGAAAAAAACATCTTGTTATAATGGCAGCCATTTTGTGCAATTTTTTTGTCCGCAAAAAGTTCCTAAAATTTTGCCATATTTCCTGCGGACGAATAACTTTCAAAAGTCGTAAGCACAAAGTATCTTTATCCGCAGAAAGTTACCATTTTGGAAAAATGGATGCCGCTATAAAAATGTACATCACAAACATACATACATCAGATAGCAAACTGCTTCTGGAGAAAGTTGGTGTGTTCCAGTAAGGAATAGGAAGTGAAGAGGTTTTCCAGAAACATCGTCCGAAGGTGATATCAAGTTTGTCTTTACATTCAACTTTTAATACATCTACAGAACGGAGTAGATTTCCTTCAGTCGTTCACAAGACCTACAAGGGTCGACTGTGCTCTGACTGTTGTACGCGTATTACATTTTGTCAGATTTATTGCAAGGCTGTCAATATGGGGCAATAAGAGATCTCTCTGCATGACTCAATCTGAGAAAAAAATCTTTAGGAAGTTCATCTAGTGGTTAATTTCTTTACTTTAGCATAATGAGTGCATCAGGGAAAGGTCTTATTGGCCTCTGGTTGTACAGAATGGGGGATAGCACAGATTGGACGTTGAAAGAAGGAGCTTCTGCTCCTGGAAAACCACGAGAGGTTAGCCATTAACATAGGAAATTATTTGTGACAAAAACACCAAGATCGTAAATTTCACTGTTATTAGTTAATCATATAGTTAAAATATACCCTGTGAAAAGCTAATTATCTTAATGATTCAAATTTTTGTTTAGGAAATAAAGCCAGTTGAATCGCACAAAGATCCAAATCAGTCGAATCACAATTGTGTAGTTTTCTCCCTAAAAAATCAAGTTGGTGGATTAGCACGGGCTCTAAAAGTATTTCAAGACAACGGGGTAAATGTCATCCATATTGAATCAAGAAAGTCTCGACGGAGACCGTCAGAGTTTGAAATTATGGTGGATGTAGACTGCGACAACAAGTTGATGGATGAAATAATGGATACATTATCAAAAGAAGTTGCAGCAATTAATCTCACATCTTTCGAAGAGGGAAAAAAGTTTCCAAGACCATTGGCTAGTCTATCATCAATGAGTAGTTTTGGTAAGATTGATATTTTTTTCTCAAGTTTATTTGTGCAAACGAATCAATACGATGCGCAATGAGGACTTCGTATCAAAAGCGTCTCATCAAACCCTGTATCACTTTCCCCCCAGATTTCGGCGACATGCCGTGGTTTCCACGCAAGATTGCCGATTTAGACCACAGTCAACGCGTTCTCATGTATGGCTCTGATTTGGACGCTGATCACCCTGTAAGAATAATGCTTATTCTAAACAATGAGATGTGATACGTTAGCTTAGCTAAAGGGTTTGGTTTTTTGAAAATTTTAGGGATTCAAGGATCCAATTTACAGAAAGCGCAGAAAATACTTTTCAGATCTAGCCAATGCATACAAATAGTAAGTTTATGCATAAATTTACTAATGAAGTTTATATCAAGAAATCTGTTGCATTGCAAATACTTGCTACTTGAACCTTGTTTCCACTAATTGTTAGTTATTCTAATTGTAATAAAAAATAATAATTTCACAGCGGTAACCCCATACCTAGGATTGAATACACAAAGGAGGAAATAAAAACATGGTAAGAAGTTTTGACAAAATCAAACAGTAAAACGGTATAAATCATAGGAGAAAGTCTTCTATCAATCAACTATTTCTTTATCAGTGAGATGTTAGCAAGCCTTGCAAACACATATCGTATTATTGTGTGTTATCAACTTCTATAGCTATTAATTTGCATAATAATCTCAAGGTAAGGAAGGAAAATCATGTTGCGCGACTTTTTCTAGTTTTCAGTTTTATCAGATTCTTGAATATTATAATGAGATAAATTTAAATGGGATTAAGTTTTTTAGCCTCGTAAAATGACTTGTATGTTTTGCATGTGTATTCAATTAAGAAACACCACAATAAACCTTTTTCCTACCACAAATTAATACGTTTTTGCAACCACATCTTCTCAATTGCACACAGGGGAACGGTATTCGTGGAACTCCACAAACTTTATCCAAAGTATGCGTGCAAAGAATATCTTGAGAACTGGGCACAATTAATTCAGTTTTGTGGTTATCGAGAAGATAATATACCTCAGTTGCAAGATATCAACTCATTTCTTAAAAGTAATGTAAATTTTCTTGAAATCAAAGCAAAAACAAGCAATTTACTTAAAAGGGCACTAAACATTAACTTGTTTGAAACTTTTCAAAATGAGCAGGAAAGACAGGATTTCAACTGAGACCAGTTGCAGGATACTTATCGCCCCGGGATTTCCTTGCAGGTTTAGCGTTTCGTGTTTTTCATTGTACGCAGTACATTCGTCACTCTTCAGATCCGTTTTATACTCCTGAGCCGTAAGGAAACGAGTCTCTTCTGCTTTTAGCTCAAATCAAAATTATAAATATAAAAGTCAAAAAATTATGAAATGGATGTAACACGATTTATGCTTTTTATCGCACCACACTTCTTATAAACATTAATGCAGAGATTGCTGTCATGAACTTCTCGGGCACATGCCATTGTTAGCAAATCCATCGTTTGCTCAGTTTTCCCAGGAAATTGGTTTGGCATCTTTAGGAGCCTCCGAGGAAGAAGTTTCGAAAATCGCAACGGTAAGCAACGTTGTAAAATACATTTAAAATAATTGTTCCGATATGCCGTGAATAATATTAATTGCAATATCCCACACAGTGCTACTTCTTTACGGTTGAATTCGGGCTGTGTAAACAAGGGGATGAACTCCGTGTGTATGGTGCAGGACTGCTATCATCAGTGGCTGAGTTACAGCATGCTATACAAGCCTCTTTAAAAATTAAACCATTTGATCCAGAAGTGACTGCGAAGGAAGAGTGTATTATAACCTCATATCAAAATTCGTATTTTTACACGGATACATTTGACGATGCTAAAGAAAAAATGAGGTAAAATTTATAACGACGCGAGATATTTGAATGCTAGAACCTAATACTCTGTAAACACATAATTTGTGATTGGTGGTGGTCAGTAAATTTCTGTTAATTACCTTGCTGAACAGATCATTTGCTGCAAAAATCCAGCGGCCATTTGGCGTTCGCTACAACCCCTACACTCAAAGTGTTGAAATTTTGAGCAATGCACAGAAAATAGCTGCACTTGTATCGGAACTAAGGGGTGATTTGTGCATTGTTCGAAATGCTCTAAAGAAGATTCACGAGCAAGATGAAACTGTTGATGTCGAGCGTATAACTCATATGCTTCAAGATGGTATGCAGATGGAAAGTGTAGATCAAGGAGATCCGTTTGATGACTTAGAAAATTAATATAGCGATTGCAGGAAAGTAGCACTTTATAGTCTTCAAGCGTCGAAACATTCTAGTCGTCACAGTAGAAACTTCTCAAATATACTATAAAATCATGCAGTAACAGCATTTGCAAAATTGCATTGAGTTGCGAGGACACGATTAATATGATATGATAGGATTAATGAACGCTATATGGTTAACTTGATTAAGTATCATAGAAGCATTTAAACAAGTTACATCTTGTTGTATAAACGTACATAGGACAAGTCTATATTTATTAAAACATAATTGCGTTCAATTGTACAATTATAGTTACATTGTTACATTAGCTACTTAGTTCTATGAGTTATGTGGACATACTACAAAACTAAGGGTATACAGTAGGAAATATATAATAGCCAAAATCGCTGTTGCAAGTTGTACATATAGCGAAAAATATGGAAATATGTAATCGTGGACTTTGCATAATTCCATGTATTTGCGATGAGTATATAAAAGTCAAGTAGTACTTAATGCTTTGTCGCGTAGTTAGATGCAGGATGTATAATGAAAGATCTAATTGCATTTGCTTGTAGCGGTTTGTGTACTAATTGTTTTTTGAAAAAGTTGTATAGTTTCTTAAATGAATATCGGCTCTATACCTAACTATGGATCTGGCTGGGTGCCCTTTCAGCTTTGAAATCTGAATGTGAGTAGCTATCTTCAAAGAACTATTCAAAATGACACTGAAAGAATACGTTTTCAGGCAGATAACACAATCGATACGTTTTTGGTGTTTGGGTTATGCATAACTGTGACGTCCGCCTCTGAGCAGTTCTTGAAAGCGTGTTGCTTGATTTGATAAGTACCAAATTTTACTAACCTAGATAACATTTCGTTTTAACGGTAAACAGATGATGCGAATTATTGCTTTTGCCGTAGATAAAAAGATACAATTGTTGACAGGTGCGCTTTGAAGTACAAGCATATTTCATTGCTGAAATGTATGAAAAGATGTATGATTTTCCATTTAAAGGCTTCCCGTTGCAGATCACTATATAGTTATATTCATTGTTAACTAATCATACAAATTTCTCAATTTAACTGCGTAAACTGGAACCAATATATGTCAAGGAGTTTTAAAATAGTGTCAAAATCTTGTTATCTACAAAGGGAACAATACTGACCCACAGCATCAAATCAGGGACCAAATTAAAATTACGACTCCTTTTTTTCACGAGAAAGGATGTTGAGACCAAAACTAATTCGGACCATTTAGCTATAGTCGGTAACTTATTTGCCACCGAAATATAAGTAAGTAAGTTACTACTAATTCTTGTTCCAATAATCATGCTTATTATGGTAGACATACAACAAATTCAATAAATGCATAGATATTATTATTTATACATCTTCTGTAAATATTAAATCGAATTTCACAGAGGCATCAGAATACTAAATTAAATTAAATCGGTTGGTAAAATTATAAAATATGAATCGCATTTATACATGACTTGATTATATAGTTATTGCACCCAAATGGTGATGTCATTTGTAAAAACTTACATTACATAAAAAGTAATCGCAATTTTACAAAATTCTCAACTGGGAAACCAAATATGGTAAACTATAAATCGAAAAGGCGGCGCATTTGTTGCATCGAAAGACCGGCCGAGGATGTTTTCTTCGTATTATTTAGCACTCCGTCAGCCAGCTCGACTTTCATTTCCTGAAGTTCCATGACACGCTGTTCGACTGAATCCTCTACTATGTATCTGAATGCATGGAATATTGGTCATTAGTTATATGCTTAAGTAATAGAGTGATTACGTGTTCCTGATTTCTGACCTTCTGATAAAAACTTCTTTAGTCTGTCCAAATCGATGGACTCTGTCCTGCGCTTGAAGTTCCATCTGTGGGTTCCAATGAGGTTCAACGAAGAAAACGTGATTTCCACCGATCAAATTTAACCCGACGCCGCCTTTCAAAATATGACAAAAGTAAAAAAAGGGTCCAATAAACTATCGAATTCATGATATTGAAGAGAGTAAACCCCATTCACATACCTGCTGCAAGCGACAGTAACACTATTTGCGGCTTATTTGGATATTGATTAAATTTTTTCATAGCATCCATCCGTTCATCCGTTTTTTCTCTTCCTGTGATAAATACTGCTGAAAGTCCCTTGTTACGTAAATGTTCATACAAAATGTTAAGAACAGAGGTCCAAGAAGAAACAATCACGACCTTATCCATTGGTCTATTTTCACGTTTAGCTTGAAGCTTCAGTTCATCGAGATCTTCAAGAATCTAAATGTTGATATAATACATTCAACATTAGTTGTTTAATCAAGGTTATTTATTTTACAGGACTAATAATTTGAATTATGAATTGAATAGAATAACTTACTTTTTTTATTTTAGAAGATTCGTATAAACGATCAAAAATGGGATTCCTTTTGCTTATGATGTGTTCATCTTTAAATTCATCGAAAGAATCATTTTCATCAACATCTTCTTCTTCTAACATGGTTTCAATTAAGTGCGGAAGTACCGTGCATTGCCGTAGCCTTACGAGAATGGCAAATAAATGTGAGAATTTAACATCTTCAGGAGCATCAGCCTTAGGCTCCTTCTTACGGCGACTGGCGGTATAAGTCATTGCTGCACCTTGCATTTCGCGCATTCTTTGTTCTTTGTGGGCCAAAAAGTTATTTAACATTCTTTTCCCAAATATCATCAAATAATCATTCAGTCGCTTTTCTTGCTCGCTAAGCTCAACATTGACAACCATTACAGTTTTCGGTGGAATTGCCCTTACATTTCCACCAGCTGTCTCTACCTCTGTTTTCGTCCGACGCAAAATCAATGCTTTTCCTATGGTGTATAAGCGATCTCGGGAATCTTGTGTTTTTCTAACCGCCTTTAATCCAATCCAAAAATCCCATACTTTAGGATCATCGAAAGGAGCAAGCTTAAGGAACTTGGCCATAGAAAATAAATCTTCTGGTTTGTTGTGAACAGGAGTTCCAGTAACAGCCCATCGGTGCCGAGAGTGAAGTTGATAAATTGACTGCGCACCATGAGTTTTGGGGTTTCTGATAGTGTGAGCTTCATCTAACACTATGCGATGCCAATACAGTTTTGATAATGGACTTGGTTTTTTAGTGTAACTTTCATCTGGTTTTGGAATCTCGGCTATTAAAGTATGGTACGTTGTCAGAACAACATCACTCTGAGCAAGCATAGCTGCAGAAGAAGTACGGTGAGCTCCATGATACAGGTTAACACGTAGTCCTTTTCCTTTAGAGGATATTTCCTCCGACCACTGCAAAATACATCCAACCGGACATACTACTAAGGTGGTACGGGAAGGTACAAGTCTCTTTGTTTCTTCTGTACTGATCCAATTTTCATTTCTTTCACCTAAACCCTCCTGTTTAGATTTCATTATTAGAGCTATGATCATCACAGTCTTGCCCAAGCCTACAACAAGATGCATTAATTATTTGAATTGATTTTTTTTAATGAAATAACAATGAAGTAATGAATATAACAATTATACCCATTTCGTCTCCCAGGATACCCCCTCCAGGAAACTCATTTTCTCTCCAGCTAAGCCATTTAAGGCCATACAACTGATGATCGTAAAGTGAAACTAAGCCCTGTGGTACATTGAAAGTACTAAAATCATCAGATGGGGTAGGCATAGATTCGATGATCTCGGCGAATTTTTCTACTGTTCTTTGAACATCTCCATAAAACTCTTGATGCTTGGGGTTCAATGGATCATATGCTTCTCTTCTTTGTTCCTTCTTGGAGGCTGATGGAAGTTCCTCTAGAAATACAGTTCGAGAAGGGGCTTTCACATTTTTGCCCAAGGGTAACTGCTTCAATTTTTCAGTAAGAATTTGCAGGTCATCGTCGACATTAATTCTCTCCCTTGAATCTTTTCTAACAGGTTCTTCGTGCACAACTTGGATATCAGAATCCCCATGCCCTGAATCTTCATTGAAATCAAAGTTTGCAGATATGGACTGGTCCTCATCATCTTCTTCCTCTTCATCAAAATAATTAAGACAAGTGGCTCCTACTTGTTTCTCATTACTAACTCGTTGATTAGATGATTTATGCTTGAAGGAGAATTTTTTGCTACCAGCCAATGTGATTTCGTGAATACCAGCTACGATGATATCTTCAGCGTTTTTATAATCAGTCTTTGGTGGTGATTTACGCTCATCAAGTCTTTCACCAGTATTTATTTTTGGAGCTGAAGCGTCGCCTGTTATCGCAGTGAAAAACTCATCATTCGAAGACTCAAGAGGGGTTGATTTCATTCTATGCGTCTTAGAGTTCAGGGATTCAGCTTCCTCTATGCATGTTAAATTAGGTTCTTCGAAACGGTAATTCTACAAACATAAATACAATATAAGATATTATTGTAAACAAAACAGACAGAATTTTTAAAAAAAAGTCGCGTAGCGTAATTATTAGTAGTTATACAACAAAACTCACCATCTTTCTGCCCCCAGAAAATACTTTTGGTGTAGAAGTTTTAAAACTTGGTTTAGCCTTGTATGACCGAGTCGCAGAATCACTTTCAGAGTCACTTTGTGAGCTGCCTTCTTTCCTAATCGGCAATGTATTCGGTCTGCGTGTTCCGTAATCTTCAATTTCAGAATCATCATTTATTTCTTCAGAATCATCCTTTATTTCTTCAGAATCATCCTTTATTTCTTCAGAATCATCCTTTATTTCTTCAGAATCATCCTTTATTTCTTCAGAATCATCCTTTATTTCTTCAGTGTCATCTGATGAATCACTGGAAAAAATAACGTCGTTCTGCCGATTTGGTGACAGCGTTGTCCCGAATATTTTGTTAGTTGTGTCTGAATCTTCGCATGCTTCATTGTGAGAGTCTGCGACCACAGTCGTTTCATCACCACGATTTGATAGTCTCGAACCTATCTCTTTGGTGTTCTCAAAGCTTCCCACAATAGCAGAGCCCTCACTAGCACTACCTGCGGTGGCAAATGACTCATCGTTATCTTCCTCCGAGGTTGCTCCCACTATTTCATATGAATCATCAATTATTTGGGGACGCTTTCCCTGCTTTCTAGCAGCAGTCGGAACCCAATCATCGGTATCGCTGTCGCTGCTGCTCGTGCTAGCCATCTTAATTTTAGGGTTTGGCACACCAGTTTTCGATACCTGGACAACGGTTTATTCCAGTTAGTGTGTGATGAATTAAAAAACACGTGATATTTCAAACGTATTCTAATGCACCCCGGACATACTTCCTCCCATCACTTTCCCAATTTCCATACGCACGTCACACTCCTACAGTCAGTCTCATTCCAAACTTACGGTTTTCTTTCGTTTGGTAAGGTTACTTTTGACGTTCTGTTAGGAATGTGACGAGCAAGTAAAACGGACCTTAGCCTAATCTAAACATACTGTCAACTGTACTGGGTCGGTAGTTGGTAAGAATGTGACCTTAGGAATGTGATGTCAGATGTGGGAGTGGGAAAGCGTACCAGAATATGGAACGATGAAATAATAGGATGTGACGTAGAATAGAATAGCATTATTTATGTTACAGATGGACATAAATGGGAACGTGATTTGAGGAAGATGCGAGGAATAATATATAATGGGAATGTTGTGTTGGTTCATGGTTAGGGTTCAGAATAGTTGTCCAAAGATACCAAAGGTACCTTAGTAACTGGTAGACAACTATTGTGAAACCGGACTACTGTTCAGAACAGTTGTAATATGCAATAACATAAACACGTCTTTGTTTTCCAAGTTCGACCTCATTCCTTAACCAAACCAAACAAATCATTTATCCAAGCCGATACGCTAACTCCATAAAATCCTAACCTCATGCATTAACCTAACCAAACAAAATAAATTAATAAAGGTAGCTACCTTAGTAACTGAAAAACTGTTGTGTACCTCTACCGTTGTGTTTTTTAAATTAGCACAATAACAGGAATCAATCAAGGTTTACCTTTCAACTTCAATTAAATAATAAAATTATTCGAACGACAGTACAGTCAATAGTCACCAGCACTGCAATTTCTAACCCACAAACAACAAATTGCATAAAAGTAACTCACCAGGACAATAATAGGTTGTTCAAGAGCTCAAAAAAATAATGTAGAAAACTATATTGAACGAGTTTCACCAAGACGAGAATACTATGAGTCGACTGCAGGCAAACCAACAAAGTGGTAAACTGACAACCTTATTCCTGCTTAACTGTTGACAATGTTTACCCGCCAATATTTTTCGTTGACTTTTCTCAAGACAAGTCTTCCAGTGGAGAATCCTTGGCAGACAACAGTGGGTCCCCAGCAGACTACATAATACATACCACTTACTTACGCAAGATTTCCAGCTTACTAGAACTCTACATTGGATAGATATAAGTGAAGAGGGGTTTATCACTAATTCACCAACAGGTTCGGTTAGGCGGTGGAAATACCCCATCCCAGCGGGGTTACTGTTCCACGGGGGATGGGATAAAAAGTGACGTCCAGAACTTCACAGGGATCGTTTTTGGACATGTTTCAAGGGTTGAGTGTGGGGGGCCTTAGGAGGTCTGAATAGGGAAAATGCAACATTTCACGCACAACTATGCATTCGAATTCGAAATATATCAGTAGGTGATAACGGCCATCCTTACCTCCCCTGGTTGTGGGGTACTAAATTCTAAAACTAACCTATTAGTGATGATTGTCAAGAAAACTTCACCCTTATCTATAGTCCAACCCACGCTTTTACAACGTCCGCACAGTGTTTTTTGGTATAGTGTATAGTGCTCTTTATTCTACGTAAATAAATATACTATAATGTATATATATTTGGAATCCCCAGGACATGGGGAGTTCAATGATGTAACATTTGTAG
>JAHZNA010003865.1:0-20247 GCA_027743935.1 Sinodicranocentrus sp. ZH6 | reverse complement strand
CATATGAAGAACTATAAAATTTTAAAATTTCGTTGGCAAGACAAACCAAGTTCACAGTCAATAAACTGGCATCCGCACACTTTTTTAACGAGTCTTCACCACTCTGACTGAAACGTGATCTTAGGCTGAGTTTTAGCTTTATCTCATTTGATTCGCAAGCGGCATTTCTTTCGTTTTCACAATCAATATGCGTTTACTTTTCTGATAAATTTTTAATAGGTTCATAAACCACCATACATAAAAAACTTTGTGTACCAGACTTTTACATAGGATATTAATTTGTAGCAATGAAAATTTGATGTGTTGTGTAGGTATTTATGTTGTTTAATCACCTTTTCCATCATTCGTTCATCCGATGTCATTTATGATTTCTGACTGTGCGATATTAGAGGGAAACATTAGATTAGGTTTTTATGAACTAACGAGTATATTTAAGTTTTGATGATTTTTTATATTTTTATTGGGGCAAATATAGCCCTTCTTTTGTTAACAGTTTCGAGAGGTCAACAACGTTTGACTTAATTTTAAGTATAAATATTTAATAATTGCGAATAGTTCCGCAACTAGTTCCGCAAATATTCAGTAACCAGACTGGGTGTTTCAAACAGACTTCAATATAAGACAAATGTACAACGTAAATTACTCATCAGAATTTTTAAATCTATTATTACATGCATGAAAACGATAAGGACATTTGGATTTTTACACGCAGGAAACTCCGACTTATACTATGAAATTAGCTGATCCACAAAGTATAAAAAATTCACGAGTTGACATTTTTAACGACAGTAGAGAATACAAACTCTAGATATTACATGTATTCTGTTCAGATCACATGTATGCATATTATTTTATTTTAAATTAGACTATATTTTTATAAACAGTCTTCATATTGAGAAAATGCCGTTAATGGCTGGAGAATAATCTAGAGGTTGTATTCAAATCTGTCTCAGTGTAATTCACAATTCCCAATATAAATTCCCTTTTTTCCGTATAAATGCATTCATTCAATAACACTCACCTTAGATTCATCTAATTAATAGTTTTTCGTAATATATAAGAATGCATCTGACAAGATTCGTTCTTATTATGTATATTATGAACTATATTCTTTCTATTTAAGTAGACTATTAATTCCAAGTTGAGTTGCATTGTAATTTTATCTATTGATAGCACAGTCTCTCAACCAGCATTATTTATTTTTATTAATATTATGTCGGCAGTAGTTGGTTAGCTATGTGCAAACTAACCAAGATCGGGCTCCAGATTCGAAAAGAGATTTCAAAAGCTAAACATTCTATACTGAAGAAAATATCCTTATAGTGTTATAGCGAAGTTTTTAATCGTAATAATAATTCAATAGTATATATACCTATTTAAATATACATATACCATGTACCACCAATCCATGGAAAATGCTTTCTTTCAACGGTCTAACTCTAAAGGATTATTTGAATCTCTCTTGTAGGGTTACCTTAATCTCTTGCTTGAATAATTAAGTTTGTACCTGCGACCTTTATTTCACTGAGAAAACTGAAAACTTACGGAAAGAAGTGACTGTTACCCTCTTGTATTGTTGCATGTACAAATGCGATACGAGAGTAATAATACAAAGACTCAAACATCACACGAGGAAATAAACTTAAAAAAATATTTAAAAAAAACTTTCGACGATATTTCGAATTTACCTTTTCCGTAACAAAGGTCAATATATATATTATGCTGAATCCGCTCTAAGAATAACTTCAGAACAGCATGCATTTACAGGTCCCATATACTTTATGCAAATTTTCAAGACTAAATCACAAAAATACATCAAATGTATTATTTACCAAATTGTCGATTACAGTGTAAACGCAAGTAACTGAAATGTAATAAACTTATATCGTTGTTTAGAAGACAGAGTATTTAGCGTTGAAATACACGTACTTACAGGAATTATATATATTTAAAGACATTAAACGACACATATAATAACGGTTTAAATGCTGCATGAATGAACCTACACGTACCAGGTAACTGACAATTATGAGATCAGTCAAAGTCAATCTCTACAATCCTGGTTAAATTAGGCCATTTTATAATGTAACGAATATTTAAAATGCAAATCATATTACCAATCAATCGTATCCGTAAACAATCTTAAACTTAATACAAGGAATTAACATTTTCCAAACCGGGCTTTCCACTCGAATGGCAACACAACACAATTATTTACAATGATACAAACATGATCAGTGAATAATTACGTATGCATTTTAATTCTTACGATAATTAACTTATTTTAGCACAAAGAATATTTCTTTAATTTAGCATTAACTTGATGTATGATCTTTCTGAATAACGATTGAGGGACGCAGTTGATTAAAGTAATGAAAACGTGATGATTGTTGAATTAATTTGAATACTTACAAACAATAAAGCCAGAAAATCTATATATGATCAGATAACCGAATATTGATATACTTATATATATGCACATTTGAACATTTTAATTACTCTTTTAACCTTTCCCATCTTCCCTCAAAATCAAATCGAGCATGTTACTAATTTTTAAAGGATTACTTCGGGGGGAAAATCGACCTATTTTTTTCAAATACTTTAACTTAAACGCCAATAAAAAATGCAGAAAATGTACATGAATTTGCATTCGGTTTACGTTTTACAGCCTATCACATTGTAATTTTTATAATTATTCAAGTAAAGGGAATCATTCTTCCCGTTGTTCGTGTCGCATATCATCCCTCATTTGCCTAGTAATTCCATTTTCATTTGCGGTAAAAGGTTGAGGTATAGTATCTAGTCTAAGTTGAGTTTGATTAAAGTTGTGTATTGCTGGTACCTGGTGAAATTCAGCACCAGAATGACGAGATTGTACTGGAACCACATGATCTTCCTCTTCATACATGGATTCCTCCATCGGCTCTACGTCTGAGAGCCCTCGAAGATCGCTACCAGATCCGGATGGAATCGATCTTTCGTTCCCTTCACTGGTACCTGTACCGCTATCCACGCTGCTGTTAGAGGCTGCAAAGGTCTGTCCTAGCTGGTCAAAGTCTACATGCGTACTGTCAATGTACCTCGAAGAAGGTGAGGGTGGTGCAGAGATTACTGTTCGGCTATGTTCATCATAAGGCTGATTCGGTGAAAACCTCCACTGTAGTCCAGCTTGAATAGCAAATTGCACATTTACATATCCATGCACTGGGTCATTGGAATATGTTCCTGGCAAGGGACGAACAGGAGTACTTGATGGAGGTCCATACCGCATAATTTCGCTTACTGGAGGAGAATTCGCAGAGGCATTCCTACACGAAGACATAACATACTTTTGACAATTTTTGACATGGCATAGGTTACACATATAGGTTACACCTATTTCGACGACTGGGTACAACAGCTCGTCGACCGTTACTGTCTAAGCCATTAGCAGCGTCGGTCGCATTATTATGTGTCGGCATATTTTCCATCTCAGGCTGAATTCTCTCCCCAACATTTTCACCGTCATTCCGTCGACCATCAGTCTGATCGCCAATATCACGTCCACTGTTTACATAAGTGCTCCTGTTAAAAATGAGACAATTATAAACATCGAAAAATTAGTTGCGTATTATGCAAATTATGAACAGCCACACATACTCATGCATACTTTAACGAAACATATTAACACTTACGTCGTCTCATCATACTCGCTACTGAAGCTAGAAGATTGTTCATTGACGACCGTATTAGTTTTAGGGTACAAGGGACTCGAAAAGAGGTTTGTATACGGAGGTGGACGATTGTACTCATCTGCTGCTGGTGGAGCTGTTGGACCAACATCGCAAGGGCCGTTGTACGATGTCAGGCCAGCTTCCTCTTCTAATTTAGACGCTTTACCTGAATTTTTACAAACAATGAAGTAAGTAAATAAATAATAAATAAATCGATCATAAATAGATAATTATTTAAATGCTTCAGAAAGTGCGTTAGTTCAGACACTTCTAATACCTCTGTTTGTAGATTGGGAATGTTTTTTGTTTGCGTACATTCCAGAAACCACTGCACCAATCAGAAAGAGTGCCAGGCACACAATTCCACCAGTTACAATCAGCGCATTTCCATTTATTTGAGCCTGATGAGCGACTTCTTCATGTTGTTGAAAAGGGTTCATATTAACAATAGCTGCATATAACAAATCATAATCACATTATAATACCGTTACGTATTTAGATGTTAGGATCTGTTTTTAAACACTTACGAAGGTCGGTGGAAGGGGTCACAGTTCCAACTGGTATGCATACACCTCCCACTTCTTGATAACTAAACAAAGCAGAAAGGATAAAAATGCTTGAGAAAATACATACTGTAATTCACAACTTCCCCAACGAATGCTTTTCAGAAGCAAATTTTAATACTAAAATCAGAAATGCGTTATCTCATGATTTGTCAAATAATTTTACGGAACGTCTATTGTATGACTTTTTTAAAATGAAGCGCATGGTCTCGTAAATGCATTTATGAAATGTACCGTGGCAAGCGTATCGCCTGCATCCATAGCCCTTATATACGTATGATCTACGCATGATAATAATATTAATCATTACGCAGCAAATCTATTGATATAAAACCCATTCTATTTTTTACAGTTTTAGCAGTCGGAGACCGAAGTAGCCAACATCCTAAACCCTCAATTAATACGATATCTAATTTCTCAACGTTTTTTTCAAGTACACGTTTTATTACCACGGGGCTTAGCACCACAGTCGAAGTCAATGTAGATGTGAGCATAAATACATGTGTTCATGTTGCTCGCTTATGCATCCTTCAATTGCAGAACTCTAACTGGCCCAATGAGTAATACGATGACTAGTGCATTTCTGAACGTTGTGTTCAGCCTAATAAGATTTCTACATAAAATCAACTGAAATTGATCAAGTAAGTTTTAGTCTAGGCCTTGTCTCTGTTGCTTCCTCATTCCCTGACATTTTCCCGTGTAAGTGTCGTATTTTGAAATTTCAAGGAATCTACGCATATTCCTTTATAGATACTAAAAGTTAAAAGTGCAATGGTGTGAAAGTGAAATAGTTAATTAAATTACAAAATTACAATAAAGCGGTGACAGACATACCTTGGATTGCACTCTCCGCATTCATAAGCGTTTTGTGCACATGTGTTTCCTTCATAGGAACGCTTTGGTTTGCGCTGATATTTGTCACAATCGGTGCAATCGATGCATCGTTTTCGACTCCTGCCTCCACAGTATTGGCTTTCTTGACAATCTTCGCTATTTGTACAAGAGAAGCCTCCTAACTCCTACAAAGTTAATTATTGAAAAATGGAAAAAAGATAATAAGGTATTAATTGAAAATAGAAACTTTTAAGTATACAGATGAAAGCTATTATTTTAGTACCTTATTTGGCTTCCTCCCATCTGCCATCTTGGGCTCCGGTGGATAGCTCTCGTTTTGTGGAGGACTTCCATGGCTTATAGTGACCTGTTTAGAAAAATTCAAAAACAAAATTTAAGACAACATAAGGAAAACCTTACACTGCATATAGTTTAATTAATATGTAAGCCCATTGATAATAAGTACAAAAAGTACAACAAATTTAACATAATTTCCAAGAGTCATTTTCAGAAAAAAATATCAGCGAGCGGAATTCCTAACGAAAATATTTTCAAGCGTATGTAAATGAACGCTTATGTGTTAATACATAGTTTAGTTATAGCTAGATATTATGTGGGACCATTATACATACATAGGTGTTAACTTGCTGTTGCATTGTGTTTTGTGTACACAGATTGACCAACTACACGTTTACTACCGCATATCTGATTGATATCGCATCAGTCACATTCGCTTTTACGATATGTGCCACCACTGTATGCTATGCAGCGTAGTTAAGATAGTTAAGCTAAATCTTCCCACATCATCATGAATTCTTTCTAAGCTTTTCGTTTAGAAAAGCAAACTTTAGTTCTCCGCTACCTCCCGCACTGCATCAACACACGTCCATTTCCTTGTTCATGCCCATTTGTCCTCTTCAGCTTTTGAGAATCGCTTCATGAGGTTTCATGAAACTTTATGAAATTTCCTGAACTAGGTTGAGTCTGAAGATAGATGCAGTATGCAGTCACAGTCACATGAGTATGAGTAGCGACTTCAGCACAACTCGCGAGCGAGAATTTTTTTGCTTTGCATTACAAACAAGCTCTCACTTGTTAGCTTGTACAATGCTTATGCTTGCGAGTGTGACTGAGAATACACTTAATACAGCACAATGATATTCCACCTCTACCTTTCCTATCCATTGTTGAATTTTGTAAAGGTTCACTTTGTTGAATACCATAGTTTTTTTTCTTAGGAAAGATGAGTCATTAACTCTGCTGCGTAATATGAAAAGTGAAATGGGTACCACAGTATTCTATGGGACAACATTTTATTTGTGATTCTATACAATACTCTATCTATAAACATTAAACTGTTTAAGGGAGAAATTATGAAACGCTACTGGAAAATATTATTTTATCATACCCTATAAAAACTGCGACAATAGAAATCGGTAATAATAATAAGCTAGTCTAATGCATGAACTAGAGCGGTTCAAAACTATTAAGCAAAATTATAAAAACCGTCAGAAGTTATCAGCTTACCCACACCACCCAGACCACACAAATTTCCTTCAAGAACATCTTGAGCGCTCCTGCTCCAAAACTACCCAAGCCAATATTTCGTTCCAAAATGACGTATTGCACTGAACTTGCAGCAGTCTTGAATGTTGTTACTGTTGAATGCTTCGTTGAACTATTTTCTGACTGGTGATCTTTTTCTGCTGTCAGGTGATCAATGTGCGATCACTTGAACTGCAAAAAGGGAAGAAAGTTAATTAAAATTTTGAAGAGACTTTATATTTGCTGAATGTAAAAACGCTGGCTAAAAATGGCGATAAGGCAATGTCAAATTAGTTAATTTGTCTGTTGAACATTTGGTTCGCTGGTATGTTGGATGCGTGTAACAAGTAACAATCGGCAATGGCATGTATAGGCAAATTGTAGAAGTTTCAAAATACAAATAGTTTGAGAAGATATAGGGATTATTATGGAATAGCAGGAGTGGGTATAATTTTAAGTTTCATGCGGGAAATAATGTATAATACTTAGAACTTACATGTTCAAATCAAATACATATGCAAACAAGAGCCGTGATTATTTATTAAAAAGCTAAAATAGCATTTCCTGTATTTTAAAATAATAACCTGCCTATCATTACAAAACATTATGTTAGATACGTTTTACAGATTCCGTGTGGTATGGTGGTAGCTCTACATATCGTATGTCTTATAAATGCATCATAAGAAAATGGTCATCACTTGAAAACATTTGTTTACTGGAACCGTTGAAATATCATAATTTGTCGATGGGTGTCATCCGTATTTTGTATTAATTATATCATTGACTCGGTCTCGATAAATATTGACGACGCGGGCCACACAAGCAAATAGATAGGCATTATACAAATTTGTGTACCAAATCGACTTAGGTAAATCATCTATTATAGATTATCATAACAAAGTTAATTGTGCTGGGGCAAATTGATACGCATGGTGTATTACTGCCCTGACCCATGTATGGTGTATTTTCTATTCTTTTATTACATATAAAGTCTCAGTAGTTATTTATGATTCATGAGTAAACTAGGAGTAAATTCCGAATAAGACTCTGTGGAGCAATATAATAAAAACTGCATGCAAATAACTAGAACCCATTAGTAAAAGCTAAAATTAAGTTCTGCTCCTCAGCTTCAGCTCAGCACACAGCCACATTAAAAATAAACTGAAATGCCACAGTGAAAGTGAATGTGCTAAGTGCTAACGCGCTCAACCTGTCCAATAATTCTCACAAGCAATTTAACGTTTGCACATTTACATATAAGTATATTATTTTCTTGTTACCTGCATATATCACGGAATAAACATGATCAGCAGATTACGTACGTTCCATGAAAAAAGTATGTAAAAAAATGTTGACTCATCTGACAAGTTCGTCAAATAAAGTGTTATCTTATCATGTCACATATTTTTAATTTTACGAAAGGTCTTTGGTTGGTGTGCTCTGATTGAACATCAAACGCTGCTAAAAATATCTAGTTAAGTATCACCAATAATATACTTGAAAAGGGGACGGTGTCTGCGTCGTTTGGCGAGAGCTTGACTTATGGAGCAAATGGTAGTGTTTCTTGCCATATACTTTTACCCAAACATATGTAAATTCACATGGTATTGCTGATCAATTCATTTGTGTAATCATAACCGCCGGAAACTTAAATATCCGATGCATTATATGTCTTCAAATTCAAACTTTTTCCTACAGAAAACCACACTGATAAAGATTGCTAACTGTGCTAATATTTTTTGTTAAACTTAAAATTAGACATTCTGATAGATAAAACGTTGAATCTCAATGTATGACATAAAGTTGTAATTTTCCAAGGAACTGGAAAAAGTTGGATTTATTCAAGTGTGGTACAAGGCACAGCAGCCAAATATTCAAGTTATCAGCCGGTGATGGTAATGGCATGCCCATCTCTCCGCAAAATATCTTATATATTATACCATAGGCATGATAACGAAAAGCGATCTTGATACAATGTCAATACTCGTCATTATTATACAGTGCGCAGTGAGAAGTTGTGACTTTGTGATTATGAGTCATACACAACAACCATGCAATATACCATACATTATACACCATTTTGGTGTGAATATGCAGCGTATTAGGATCGAACTGAATAATTAAAATTAAACTTGGCCTGCTTTAGCCCTTGCTATATATTATTACTAAACTTCAAATCTCCTCGCCTCGTTTCGTTATTAATAATAATACTAGAAACAGCGATATGACGATATGAGCTTTGATGAGCATCTAAATATCTATTTCCTACATTTACGTTCTGCAGTTCAACTTGTTGAACCATAATCATGGTATAACGTCATACATTCATACATTCAATGCGCATGCGGTTGATGGTTGAGGATGGTTGCATTATAAAGTTAGCAGTGAGCTCTTATCAAATGTGGTTGCTATCTGTCAATGTAGGATGTCACTTAGTTCATAACGTAAGCAATATTAAAGACGTCATAACCGAATCTGATGCTTATTTAGCTTGACGAAATTCATCAAAACAGGCTCCAGTTCGCTTTTGAGTTATGACTAAACGTGAGTTTCAATGTTTCCATATCATGCCGTTGGATAGAAATAAAATAAATTCAGTATGTACATGTACAATCATGTAGTGTTGGGCAGCTGCGGTGTACCTTTGAAAAACTGTTACAACAGCGAGTAAGCAGTAGTTAAAGACGACCAACAGTAGTACCACTGGTGGTGGTGCTCGTAATCACCCCTCGGAAGGATTAGCAAATGGGGAGCTTCTACTACATCTTTCTGCACAAGACATTGGAGGAGGAGTTGTTTTAACGCATGATCATCGTTGCAGCAATGAAATAGGAGGAGGCAAGCAGACAAAGAAGAACTGAACTCGAGTAGCTTCAACTACCAGTATTTGATTCCAGTTCAGTTCCCTTCACTCACTCCCGTACCAGTTAGTTACCTACCCAAGATGGCGTCTTTGGGTGCGTCTTAGTCTTAATTAAACACTGCGAGACTGCACTGCCGCCACTGCCCTGTAGACAGACTTCAGTTAGTGACCAGGTATAGTACCTTCCTGATGCTCATGTCCTGTCCCAAAATCTGCAGGGAAATTAGCAGTACTTACTAGCCTTCCACGACTACTGATCCAAATACATTCGATGTACATATCCATGGGTAATTATTGTGAGAGAGAATTTACAAATGATGCAATGATTAATAGATCTTTGAGTAGTGCTCTACTCATAACATCGCAGTCGCTTCCAAGGTACATACTTCTGTGTGAAACAATCTAAAACTGATATCGAGTTGGTACCCAAAAAAGTGTTCAGGAAAAAAATCCTTCCTGCATTCACACACATCTAGTTTGCACAAAAACGTAGATGATCATGCAATCACCCCTCATCCGTGTGCAAACACTTCCACACTCCAATGCAATATATTTATTATGTCAATGGTTGACGTAATTGGTATAATAGTGAGTGAATATTTAAATGATACAAATATTTTTCAGACTTTGTGATGTGAAATGAGAACACAGCGAGGAAAGTAACTGACATGTAAACGGCATACGCATTTACTAAGGAACAAAAAGTTCCAATGTACGCTTGATTCCCTTTTTCTCTCTCATGCTATGTACGACAGAGAAACTTCAAGGAGAAGGTAAGCTGACGTGTGCTTTCCTCTGTGGTTCAGTAAAATAGTGATGCATTGACTGCATCTCTCCCTCAACTTCTCTTTGTGATGTTTTGCTTGATGATATTATTTGCGTTGTTACCAGGCTTGGGGAAATAAATGTACAGAAAGGATTCCGTGAAAAGCCTTATATGGCAATGTGACTTGTCGTCACCCGTACTCATAATCAGAGCTATCTTTCAATTTAATGTATAACCTTAGCATTTAGCTATCCTCCTGGTTTTTTTGTGCATGTATTCAGCCTAAAAAGTCAGGTTTGTTATGGGATTTTATTTTTATTTATCTGGATCTGATTATCCTAATTGTAAGCACACACTATAAAGACGTTTTCGCAATATGGAATCCACTATTTCGACTAGATGACCAGGAGCAATTATCTAGCACAGTTAAATATCAACATAATGCACTTATTCTATCTATTTGATACGAACTTTGGGGTAGTTATGAAAGCATGCAAACAACCAAAGCAGTTCCTTGTTTTGCACCTTTGTAGGCAAAAAATATTTTATGAGGCAGGTCCTCCTGTCTCTTACCCTCGCATCAAGTGGGTGACTCATTCTACTGCTATTCTCACTCAAAAGCACAGTACAACTCCTTCAATGAGCCTTGCGGAACTCACGTGAGGCAAACCTACAGCTACGAGTGTAATACCTATACATGGATGCGTTTGGTCCTCAAAAACAGAAAATGAATGGCAGTTTCTACAACTAAATTAGTGTTTAATTAATATTTTGTTTGTAGTGCTTAGTTTAAATGTCACGTAATAAGCACCATATTATATGACCAAAAATTCTGCTACAGTCACAACACACCATACCATATCAGTTTAATAATGTTAAAAAACGAAATTCCGTAAAAACGCTAAGCTAATCTTTTTACAAACATTATTTATCGGTCGGGAAACTAGATTATGGGTAGGAATATAGTTTTGAAAACCTTATTTGAGCGTATTTTGCAGCAACGTGTACTTGAATTTGAATTGCACTTATAGTAATACTTAAAGGCCAAATTTTTCATGCCATAAAATGCACTCAACCTATCGGCTGATTAAATTGATAAAATGAAGGGAAAAAACTATGAATGAATTAACCCAAAGTCAGCAGAGAAATGTCAGCGACGGATCTTATGTACTTAGTAAATCAGTGACTCGACTCAATACACGGTTGGTAGTGAATAGCAGTAAGTGTAATGTGCAGAAGGGCTCGTGGTGAGAACAGTAAATGCGGTATCAACTTTATTATTATTGGTCGTAATAACTTATCTAAATGGCAATAATTTCAGAGTGATGGCACAACGTAAACTGCCGAAATAACAACACCGTAATAAATATGTCATGAAACTTAAAAATTAATTACATACCTTTGATTGAATAAACCGCAATGAATCACTTTAACGTCAAGATGTTTGAGATATGATGAATTGTTTTACGCAAAGTTCTCAAATGTGTTTAGGTAAAGAAAGTTTAACAATGTAAAAGAAAATAATTCCGAAAAATGCGTTCAGGAATCCTTAGTTTATAGGAATGTTCTGACTAGATTACAAAAAAATGACTGAAATTGACTAAATTCTCATACTAGAACAAAAATCAAAACACACAAATCAAACACTGTTGAGAAAATGTTTATTAACGCAAATGACAAAACTAGCCCACTCTCCATTCCCAGTTCATTTTCCAAGTTTGAAAACCCAAGACCAAGGAATGATAAAATGTGACGGAGTGCATGGAACAGAAAGGTGCGATGATAGATATCTTGCGTGAGAGGTGAAGAGTTTTGATGCAACTGCACGACACAAGCTTCTACAGTTCCCAAGTTCCTACACTGTTAACTTCACACTATACAAACACGATACACAATGTCCTTCTGCTCTGGGAGAGCTCCCTTTCGATGATCCTTACGCTACCGTTGCTCAGTTCGGACTGAAGACGAGAACCACTTGGTCTAAACCACTTCTAAAACCTGTCCTAGTCCTCCAGCTTAGTATCGTATATTTATGTAGCCAACAATAAAAACTGTGTCTCCTTCTCGTTACAACACAATTGATGCATGTACAATCCTCTTTTTACATGCAAAATGAGATGATGATCTCTTTGCCGTGTTTGTGTCGGGTGGATGTGACGTGATGATTTGTGCAGGCGATTTTGATGTGAAGTGAGTATTAAAAAAATTGACTGCCTATAAGTGCCGTTATTCACTTTCTTTACCAGTTTATGTTAAATTAAGAGAATTTACGTAAGCCTCCTCCTTTTTTGCCGATGCCCTTCCTCCACTTGACGTATGTGATCAGTGGACAAATGAAACAATATTAATGAATGTAAAAAAGGTAGAGGAGAGGTATGGGTACGACAAACAACCAATAAACTGGATTAGATTACCAAAAAAATCGAAGTGTAGAATAAATTATGCATAAAAACACACACTACACTATATGTATTGATGTAGATGTACTTTACGTCTAGGTTTATATACACACTTCCCTCTAGCAAAAAAACGAAACCATTAAAAAAAAGTTATATTCACTTTGTTTCATCCGGAATCAAATCTCTATATGAAATGGCCAAATTGCCAAGCTCGTGCAATGGTGAGAATGGAATGGTGCGAGCGAGCGTGGACAAACAACGCAGACGTTTCTTTTGTATGTTGATGTTGATAATTTGATAATATGAGGTTTGTCAACATACCTCACATAAATGTATTGGATTTCTATTCAACTAGTTTACGGTGAAGAAATTTTCATTACTACTTACACTGTGATGACGATGAGTGATGAACATACGTCCATCCATATACATACATCTATATCCTCGTGATCATGGATGTGTGCATAGCTGTAGTGATTCCGTTTCAAGGAATTCAACACAGCACAGTAGTAGCAATGAGTAAATTAATGTATATGTACGTGTTATATGAATATGAATATAAACCATTGTAAATGTCTCACTTGACTTTGGGTTTCTTTCGCGTTTTTTATATCATAACATAGCAAACTCCTGCTTACAAAATAAAGTGAATGCGTCGGATCGGAAATACGTATACATAACACCAAACGTAACATAACTACTTTATGTGATATAATTATATGCACTCTGCGGATTCCAAACGGCCGGTCCGGTTGGCTTTAAATAAAGTGTAAAAAGTATAGTCAATTCTATTCCGTATTCCGTGCAATCACGAAGCACATCCTCTGAACCTAGAACTTTAAACTATAATGGGTATACTATTAAGTACGTGGTCAGTAAGGTTGTTATGCCCCATTTAAGTGTACATATTTGTATATTATATGGCATTAATTAATAACCAAAACCAAGATACAATGTAGATACAGCAGATTTGTATTATATTATGTTCCATTGTTTCTTTTCATGCTCACGCCGCTTCGTACGACTAATTCTTCATCACCTCACCGTCTAACAACTAAAATAGCATGTATATTTTATATGGCGTTTGATTGCTCTGCTTGTATACTAATCCTTTGCCTTAATAATACACAAACCCTGAGATATACAGATTTTTACAGTTCAGCTTCAGCTCAGCAGCGTAAAGAAAATCCAAGGCTGAATGAAATGCAGTGATCATATACGGGATGAACCTATAACGAGCATATACATTTCGTTGGAAAGGCCCAGAACTTTCTACCGGTTCGAGAAGCTTCTCCACACAAGTAAGTGTGGAGTGCATGACTTCTCTTTTTACTATAAGCGCAACAATGTTATGGGAGTTGCATCATCCACCTTAGCCCTTTATTAAAAGGTATGCGTATTACTGTATCGTGCAATCTGTTTTGTATGCATGCATGTTAAACGCAAGTGTATAAGATATCAATATGTGTGCTACTATGCTGTTCGTTCGTTTGAAATTTATAATGCAACTTTTCAATTGATGTATTTTATGAAGCACTAAGAACTCTCGTTTTTCCAAGTTTTCACTTCAGGACAAAGTACAAATCCCATTTACGTACGGTAGGTAAAGGGATGCTGTGTGCAACCACACCAGAAGCCTTGATCAGAAATTATACAATATTGTTAAGCCTGCACTTCCCCAATCTTAAGCATACATTTGTACATATGGATATGCGGTTTTTTATAATGCTTTGCTCACTAAAAAGTGGCTCGTCGGAACTGCTTGGTCTTGTGACTAACTGACCTCGTTTCGCTTCATGAAGGTAGATCTACATCTACAGCGTTTGGCACTATGCATGCTTGTGAATGTGAAGTTCATTGCACCGGCTGTTTGTATGTAGCTCCGCTGCACTCTTCAATCCAGCTATCAAGGCTGGCTGGTGCTGGTATTTGTTATAAATGTATGTACCTAATACCTAGTTCCGAAAACGCATCTTGAATGTGAAACTAACATCTTATCTGTTGGTGTGGCATGCAGCATGCTGGTGCAAATTATAGTAACGTTTTCGCACCAGCACGGCTTTGTCAATGAACCACACATCCTACGTTTGTGGGATATTTTTTGTCTCTGATAGGGTAGGTCGGCACGGCATGTGAAACTGGATATTTTTACAAACATTTAGTTCAGTTGAGTGCTTCGATGAATGAATTTTTTTTAGTGAGAATGTTTAGGGGAAATGGAGGAAAGAATGTCTTATATTACCTGCGACAAAGTGACGGCCTTGAAATTATTTTGCTTCTTTGAAAATATAATATATTTACATTATTGCAGAAGTTGCTTCCGTAGTTTATGTATTACACTTATGAATTCCACAAGTCGTGCCAATAATCGAATGTATCTAGGTATTTTACATTTTACCAAATTATCCTTAGCTATAAGAACATGTCACTGTGTATTACATAGTGACGGATTTTATGTAGTATTGTACCTTTGTCGATCTACGTACGAAAAATACCTGTATGTGTACCTGTAATTTAACTTAATAAATTTTGTTTTTTGTTAGGTGTGCGGGGAAAAGGGTAAGGAGTTGCATTTTGAAGGGATTGTCTCTAAAGATATCAAGATATGTGCAATTTGACATCGATTTTTGTCAAATAGTCTTCGTGGCGATGTTGCAATTCGCAAAGTGCATAAGCAGAAAATATTATATTCAAGCAATAACTATAATAATTAAGTCTGAAACATTTTAGCACCGGAATAGTAAGTCCAAAAACAATACTATCGTTTGAGTGCGTTCATTTTACTCAGTAACTCAGTGATGCAAACATTGAAGCAGAGCAGTAGAATACATCATTTCATATAATTTATACGGTAATATTGCTTTTCTAAAATACTAAAAAAGACAAAAATCATAAATTGTGAAAGCACAGAAAATTTGGCAGAGAAGGGTACAAACAAAATTAAAGAAGCTTCATTCACTGAGTAAATCTACATATACCTAACGCTAAACTGATTGGTGAAGTTAATATATTATAGCTGTCTTCCTATATACGCTGTTGTGGAAGGAGCGACGGTTTAAAAAAATGGCAAAAAAGGAAAAACACAATAACATTGAGCTCACCTTTACAGTATTTAAAATATCCCACATCCCATCATCAAAATGAAATTAATATTTTTAACAAAGCCAGTGACTCCCATTAGGCAGTGACAGTCAGTGTGTATTGCATTTCATTGTTAATTTTCATTACACAAAAGCAGTTGCTGTTGATCCAAGGGTTGAGGTGATGATTCTTTTTTGTGTAAGGTAACAAATGAAGTGTGCAATACAACTGAATTTCATTAAGCTTTGGTGATCATCATCACTGCGTATCAATCAGCCAGCAGTAGTTGCAGGAAGTAGTAAGTTTTTAATTAGAAAACAAGCGTCTCGTTTCAATCAGCATCAATAGCTTTACTTTTTTTGATCAGCAAAGTTCTATTTTGCAGAGTGATCCATTATTTATCACGAGAAAAGACAAAACAACAAAATGGTGAGACGTAGGTATATTTTAAGTATTTTTGAGTCCACTGCACAGTGTGGGAATTATTTTTCAATGATCACACAGGGGAAGAAAATTTGCTGTGTGAAGTTTAGTGATGATGACTTTGTCAAACAATAATTTTTCAGGAGAACGAAGTTAAGTTGGAGGAATAAAAGCCAATTTTGAGTAACATCAACTTACTATAGAAATAAGTCTTGGGCAATCCACCAAGACTTTAGTGCTAGGAAAAAGGAGTTGCTGAAGACGGCGAAGGAGTGGTCACAGACGGAACATGACATGACATCCAGATAATGTTGGAACAAACACTGTTCACGTCTCATACTCCAAATATGCCTTCTTCTTCACAGTGTAGTGGTAGAGAGAGAGATACTTAGAGGAAATTTTTTCAAGAGGTAGGTTCTATGTAATTTGGAAAGGTATTGAATACGAAACTGAGAAAATCCTTTTTCACAGGAATACTAAGTGTTCTTAGATTCTTCTCTTAAACATATATCTCTCTTTTTTCATCAGCATGACGCTTGAAGTCTCAAAACTTACAAGCAATGCTCTCCTGTAAAATGCACAAGGGAAAAATGGAAACTTAAACTATGTAAAATATAAAATTTAAAACTTAAATTAATTAACTTAATAGTAGTCTATTAGGCAGTTGGTGAGTTCGTCGATAGTCTGTCATGATCATACACAATAAATGGTATGGCCTAAAAATTACCTTGTTTGATGTCATCGAAATGATGTCGTGATGGAGTTGGATGATGAAAGATGAATCTGATGAGATGAGGTGACTTGGAAGGATGAAAAGATGAGTTGTCGAGGATGGAATCCCTGATGCAGGGTACAAATTTCTGTTTTTACATATGTTTTGGAAATGGACTGCTAGATTGGAACTACTCAAACAAACCTGAATCTAATTCAACCTCATCCATCAGGAATGCTTGCCAGCATGTTAACCATATATTAGTTCATTTAATTGTAAGTGCGAGTACATAACTATGCGGATAATCTGCCATCTGGGACATTATATATGTATCTCTTGTCTAAATCCACAATCTTAATGAACTTCAATCTTCAACTACATACTTTCATACGACTTAAGTCATATCTACAAACTGAAATGAACCCTACGCCACGTGATTAACAATCTTCGACCGGATACAATTTAAATTGGCCAAAAGTTGAATTCAACTTCGGGATGGTCGGTCGGGTTGTCAAACACTGCTTTTGGCAGGAGCAAAAATTGAGAAGCAAGCTCGCTATATCATTTAGAATGCATGATCATTACAGAAAACCTTGAAATCTCACCAAACCTGTAACGTGATTTGATTCACACTAAATTTCCCAGTTCAAATTTTACTGTTCAAATTTGTAAAAATGCCCAATTAATTTCCCTTCCCTAATACTCCCGAGTTTTAAAATTTAAGCCGACGAAACTGAACCTTTCTTTGTCGTCCTGATTATTAACCTCACAATATCATAATGATTGCTCACTGGTTATAATATATTACATAGCAGTAATTGATATTGGCCCTACTCTACCATTTTATGATGTGCATCAAGAAAAAGTACTGCATGAACATGAAATTCGTTCGCAAATATGCGCTGAACAGACAAAATATGGTGTAAATCAAATCACGAGTTGCCCAATAGACTAATTGTAAGTAAAAATTATTATATTTATTGTAATTGTAATTCTAAAAATCCTGCTGTGCTTATTTATAATGTATCAAATAATACAGCAGAAACGATGGAATAAGAAAAAAGTCCACACGATATGTTCCAGTACTTTTACCAGTACTGACTGAACAGATGCGTGTCTATACTTTTTAAACAAGCAAATGTAATTGAATAAAACAGTGATTTTACCTTTTAAAAATGAGAAGTCGTCCGAGGGACAATGCCAGAGGGTGAGAAAAATTTGTCTGAAACTCCACCACCGCTGACAGTGTTTGCAAATCTACCCCTGCCTGTTGTAATCCGATTCACTCTACATTCCTGTAGGTTTATTGGCATGTGTACTCAATGCTGAAATCACAAAGGGAGAAACCATTTTAGTTCATATATTTCCTACTTAATTTATTTTAAACGGGTTAGCTCGTGTGCAGTCACTCCACAATACATTCTCAACAGAATAAAGCAGTTCAATAATTAGCGAAAATTACGTGAGAAGAATTTTCACGTAATTGACACGAAATACTTATAATTTTGAGCAAAATCAATGGTCATGTCAAAACAGAATCTTTTGAATAGTGTGTTACCATTTAAATGACGATGCTTTCTCCGCTGGCTGATTTGATGTTCTCACTTGTTGAAACTTTGTTTTTTCCACCACTATCACACAAGTGTATCTAGTATATAGCACTATTATATTGTAATTTCAAGAAATCTCTTTTCTCAATTAAATGACCATATATTTTTGGATGATAAGATAATCCTTCAAAAACCTTGCCGTGTCAACTCGGTAATACACATACAATATTGAATGAGCTCAATTTAATGACATGTAAAATGTAATCTGACATCACTAGTTAAGTTATGATGCAGTGCAAATATACCTAGATATATTCAATACAACACGCTCTTAGTGGAGCTTCAATCCATGCAAATCTTATTTTGTGAATTGAAAGTGAATATGAATGCGGGATATAATTTGATTGTCAACCGCTTAATAAACAAATGCAGGAAATGAATTTCACATCTCAGGATGTTTATAACATGTATGTGATTCAATAAATGTCTGGAAGCTTGCTATATATTATTTTGCTCTGTATTATATTGCTTGTAAACCAGTTTGTGATCTTGCATCAGTTTTTTATCTCCCCAAAAAACAACTTAAGTCTTCACTAGTCTACGAGAATTTGAAGTTGAGCCGAGGACGCACAGATTTGTAGTGTTCTGAAGCTTCCTTGTTCTTAGTTTGACGAAAACGTTTTTCCTCAAATTTCCCTGGCTAGAATTGAACATTTGAAAGATACACAAAGACTAAAAACTAGGATACAATGGAGCTGAGATATCCTTAAAAGGGTATATACCTGTATCAACCAACCAGAATAATGTATATGCGCGTAATGTGAAAGAAAGGATGTGTCCTTGTCCCTTATGTGAAAGATGATGAGAATGAAGCTGAGACTTCACAGCATACGTTTTTGGATATGGAGAAGTTGTTTTCGATAGTTGCACACATGTTAATAGCCGAGATATTGCTCCAGGCTGGCCACATAACTGCAATCCTTTCGGAAAATATCCTTGTCCCCACCACATGGTCAACATGACGAGAGCGAGAAGTGAGTTGAGCTGCATGCATACATTGCTATGAATATAATATGATCTTACAATGTACTGATGTTATTTCCCCGGTTCACCCTCTAGCTTACAATTAGAATAGAAATGCATGTCTGTGAAGCTGCTGTGAAATTAGATAATATGCAATGTAATATCATTATGATAACTCAGCGACTCATACTCACGGCATTTTGTACTCTGGGGTGGTGTGGTGGAAATAAATGCGAAATGTAGAATGCGTATATGAATCCATGAAAAGGAAAATCTTTGTGTTTGCCTGAGCGTTCTTTTAAACAATACCTACCTATGTATATTTTAACGATTCAGTAGTACTTTCACTCTTGAATAATGTATTGGATTTTGCTTCAGAATAGATAAAACATAATCCCTGAACTGAACCTGCCAGCAAGAAATTCCTCAATAATATTACATTACGGACATAAAATGAAATATTGACAAAATATTATTCATCTGTCGTACAGTTTTCAACTTCCCAATCCCAGTTCCCAACACAAATAAGTTGCCTTAAATTCAAACGCAGTTGAAAGAGAATCAGTTATATGCCCACTTTTTGATGGAGAAAAAAGTTCAGCTTTTGCTATACAACCAAGTAGTTTTGGAGGATGTATTGAAGCAATCGTTATTGCATAATCTTGATCATATATATAAAAGCAAGATGTACCCGGTAGGTGGTTGAGTGTTGAGTATGTATGCAAGGTTGGATTTTGCTTAGTACGTGGCATGATTTTTTTTCCCATAAATAGGT
>JAHZNA010003864.1:0-27227 GCA_027743935.1 Sinodicranocentrus sp. ZH6 | reverse complement strand
ATTCATTTTGTACACCAACCTATGGCATGTCATAAATCAAAACAAAGCTAGTGGGTAGTTATGCTAATTAGTATTGCAAACATATTTAAATGTGAACAAATGTCTCGTTTTCCTGTCGTATGTATTGAAATCGTCGAAAGCTACATTTAAATAGGTGTGCTGTATTTATTTTCTGTTACAATATGACTTTAATTTGTGAAAATTTTACACAGTCAATAAAAGTTATATTTTCTAAGGGGTGAAAACAAACTTCCAGTTAGTTAAAAATTAGATTGGATTGTTCTCAAGGTCAAACTCTAAAATATAACTGCTTTACAAGACGATTTTATAGGTCCATATGTCTGCTAACTTCAAATAAAGTACTAATATTGAGACAGAACGAAGCGGAGATGAAGATATATTGCATTAATTCGACCATTTTTCGTTCATCTATCTATGATTGGCTCTGCTCTGACCTTCCCGTAGTTCAGTAAACGGAATTACACACTCCACACCCATGAGATCCATACTTTTTTCTCTAATAGTAATAGTTGTCTTTTATGTATTAAAATGTATGTATTGTATGTATTACATATAAAATAAATCTGGTAAGACTAAGTGGAGCTCGCAAATTTTTAACATATTTAATCTAAGACTATTTAGTCTCACATCATTATCAAATATTAACCTTACATTCTAACCTAACAACATAAAACGCAATTTAGTCTCACATCAAACATTAACCTAAGAACATGAAAAAACGCAATCAAGTTTCACATCAAACATTTTATCCGCACCCAAACCGGTTGTATCTTGGTTTCTATCAGACCTTTCAAATAACAAATTATGTGCGCTTAACAGAACACCCTATGCACTTAGTAGAACACCCAGTAGGGAACACGAATCACGTATAACTTACTAATTTTTTTTAAACGTATATTCAAAAACGAAATTTTCAGATTTCCTTGTTGTTCTACATGGCTAATTTTTTAGAACACCCAATCGGGTCGTTTCTTTGTTCCATTTAGACTTAAGACAAAATAGTCCTATGCATTCGGTAGAATACCCCCTACACTCAAATACACACCACATACACATAATCTAACACCCTACGCACTCAGTAAAACATCCAACCGGGTCGTTTTGTAAATTCCTGATGGACCTTAGAACACTGATTCTATTTTAAAAAACGCGAATAAAATGTGCACAGACAGACAGACACATACACAGACGGCGCAGACGATTTCATAAGCTCGCACTTCAAACACTTTTGCGAGCTAATAAATGCCACAATTCCAATTTAAGCAATCTGATTAGTGTTTTACTAATCAGATACATCAGATAAAGGAACAAATGAATAAATTTTACCGCATCATAAACTTGAAACCCCCTTCCAATTCTATACACGAATAGAATAAGTATAGCTCAGATAGATAAAGTTATAGGTGAAGTAAGGCTTCGGTCTATACTATACCAGATCATTATTAGTACTAACGCTAAGCGTAAGTACATTTCTACATAATTTCATGAAGTTATTACAGCCGCGGCACAACATATTCTGGAATTCACTAGTCTCTCGCAAGTCATTAACTAATGAATGACAGCTATCATCGCATCATTTGGTATATATATTCCACTGTCTGTACACTTTCTTGATCTGTTATATAATTTGTTAGCTAGTGAGATATAGCGCGTAGCGTAGTTAAGTTTTTAGGGAGCCTCGCTTCACGCACATTAGATTTTAGGCATATCTCTTCCTATATCGTCTCCTCCTGGCTGGACTAAGTAAGAATAAAATCGATTTGATTGTATCAGTGAATCACTATTTGGTTTCTGCGCCATCGAATTATGCAAAATGCAATTCACGAATGAGTGAAAGAGTATATTTCATACTCTAGACGAGGGAAATAATATTATGTAACTACGTTAGTACAATATAAAGCAGACCTTTTCCGCATCCCATTATTATCATTGCTATATTACCATCAGTGTCTTGGCAGTATTTCCACACACCCATTTGCCATATATCTGCCATTACGTGAAGGGCTAAGTATTGATCCATTCCTAATGATCGTTCGCAACATTCACCGCCATTTCTCCATAGTTGTCTATTAGAATAGAATAGCTCTTAATAAAATGTGTAAACATTCACTGGGCGTGCTGATGGAGAATCGAGCGAGATGTAGACTTAGGAGTCTCATTTTAACAGTGTGTAAAATGCTTAGCACAGTTTTTATAGCGCAGGAGGGCATGGGTATGCATCACCATCATATCATCTAGATTCTCAATATATTCTCCCCACTTTTACTTTCCCTTCATTTAACTCTGGAGACTTATGAAAGGAAAAGGCATTTCCGCTTTATTCGGACTAGCTCTACAACTGTTCCATGCTCAAAATAGAAAAGTGAACGTGGCATTCTCTATCATCATTTGCCAATCAGATTCGTAGGGAAAGGGAAAAGTGTTAAAAGTATAGCTGCAGATAGAACCAGAACCTGTTCCAGAAAAAAGTTTAATGGAATGTCGCACGCAAAGTGCATGCTCACTATAGCCTTGTCCAATTTTGTGCCTTTCTATTGTGTCTTTCTTTCTACGTCTAACCTGGCTAAAAGCAAATTATCATATCATCTTGTTCATATAGAAATCTACTGGTTCACTACCCACCATCACGTTTTGTTATGATGTATTATTTAGTTTCCAGTATGGAAAGGCCAAATGTGGACTGAAAATGCCTCAGTTTCCATGGTTAGCTCTTTGGAGAAAGTAACATGACTTTTCTGGGTTGCGGTAAGTGGTACGTGTAGGTAGATGAGAGATTCGGTCAGTTTAAGGTCACTTGACTTGCATTTGAGACAAGAAATTGCCAAATTGGACATTCGGTTTATTTCATTACTGACCGCTGGCTGGGAAGCTCACATTTACATAACGTCTTTCTATATGTTTCGTTGGCTTTTAGACTTTCTTTTGTATTTCTGTGTTTACTTCGAGATTTTCGAAATGCTGGGTAATTATATGTAATTTATTTGTTTTCCGACCCGGGAAAAAAATACGGTAATATAACAAAAGAATGCCGGCGTGCCTACGTTTACAATTGTGTCTACGAAAATGTGTTCATTGGCCAGGAATCCTGGAGGCTGGACTACATTGCGTAAGTAAAGTTCGTGTAACCCTTTTTTATAATTTTTTAGCAAGGAGAAAAGGATAAAGTTTAATTTTAGTTTAATTGTCAGTTATACACAGGATTTTTTGTCATTGAAGCCGCCACATATGGCCTTATTCTGGAACAGAAGGTAATCCATTTTCCTAGAGAAATATTGAAGTGTAAAATGTTTTGGAAGAAACTGAATGACAAAAGCTACTTGAAATTTTTGCATTTATATAGTTTCACGGAGTTTTACAAATTGTTCTCATCAATTTTTACCTCGTTCTCCTCTGCTTGGTTTTCATTCGATGGAATTTGGATATGAACAGTGTGGTATGTCTTAAGTGTATCGATCTATAATTTACCTTTCGCACACTTATTCATATCCCTAACAATTCCAAATGTTTTTTTCCTCAGGTATGCCAACTTCTAATTTCATTATTGAGTTTTACTCTGACAATCCTTGTTGGAAAATTGATATTAATGTACATCGACTTCATGGAAAAGCCACGCGACCCTTGGAAAAGACAAGGGTACGTTACCCCCGTTTCTAACAACCATACCATAGCAGAAAATGGTTCAGGTGAACAAGAAATGGAACGAGGGCCACGAAAGGTTTCTGCTGATATAATGAAATTAGATCCTCTTATTGTGATCCTTGACATATCTGTTTATCTACTCATTTCTGTTAGCTACATATTTATGCTGTTAAAAATTAGCATAAAACTAAGAAACAACTCCAAAACCTTATTCCCCGATCCTTCTCGTAGTCATCCAGCAACTGTGAGCTCGCAAGCATCTTTTTATGGGATAAATTTAAGTGAAAGTTCAATTATATCAGGTAGTCTAACTATGACGTGAAAAAATACAGAATGAAATGAACATTAATACATAATGAGAGTTGTCACATTAAAGCACCATAAATTCTACACGAGAAGATTGAATTTTTATTACACCGTGTGAGTAGATTAAAGGTCTAACAAATTATTAACACCAAAACCAACAAAATCTTGCAATCTAACACAACAATAACGTATACATAGATATAAGACAATTTAAATTGTAAGTGCACACATTCTATTTGGGTAACTCATAGAAAATTTTTAATAACATCATTACAAACCAAGTTTTTCAAACCAACCTTCTTCCATAGAAAATCGTAGATCTCTTTCTAACATATTCAGCGTCGGCTCAATACTGGAATAAAAATCTGGTAATAACGCGGAAACCTTTTTACTAACCCAAAAATTTTCATCACCATCATGCCACTTCTGAAGTGCTGAATGTGAGACATATTGAGACGATAATTCATCATCATTCGTGTAAGCTTCCTTAAACATGGCATACCCGGGTTGTGTGTCGTCTTTTAATTTCTGCAAAAATTTTGAAAACTCGACTTTTTTGACAGTATACCCCAGTTTTTCTGCCAAAGCTGGAAATTCCTCGTCGAAATTTGGATTATGAGGTGTTAAATTGTAAGCACTATATTTTGCACTCTTGTCAAAAAACAATTTCAAAGACACATTGGCACACACGTCAACTGGCAGCATGATCAAAGGAAGTGGGTTTGAAGGTATAATACCGCTCTTCAATATAAATAGATATCGAAGTAGTAAGAGATTTTTATCTACAGGGGTTCTACCAGTTATTGAATCCCCTGCTATTAGAGGAAATCTGAACACTTTACATGGGATCCCACGTTCAACTGCTTCTTTCATTAGAATATCCCCAACAAACTTCGACATGGAATAGGCAGACTTACTAAGTCCTTCGAAATCCGCTACTCGTGGCCATTTTTCTGATAGTGAGCCATCTTCCCCGGTTGTCGATACTGAAGTGATGGAAGAGGCACAGAAAATATGCTTTACCTTTCCTTCGCATGAGAAATGAAGGATATTTTTTGTTCCTTCAATATTAACCGCTCGTACGTCCTTCGTTGAAACTTTCTTTCTGTAGATTTGTGTTCGATCTGATTTCACAGCGCAATGAAATACTGCATCCACGCCGTTGGTTAGGCTGCTCCAGGACTCGAAATTCATGGCAAACTGTGGCAGGGCAATGTCACCTTCGATGCATTTTACCTTTTCCAATTTTACCGAAGATAGTAATGATTTGCAGGAAAGTGTGGTTTGTAGGGTATCATCCATTGACTGATTTTCGCGCCGTCTTACCAAGCAATAAATGGTCCGAATTTGGCTGTTGTTCGATAGTTCCCGCAATATGTACGACCCCAGATGACCTGTTGCACCTGTCAGTAGTACGGATTTGACATCATTGATTGCTTTGATAACTTTACCCTCTGCTGTAATATTATCAGGTAGTTTGCAATCTTCCCTAAGCAAATCTATCAGTTGTTCCTGGCTCAATGGTTTTAAATCTTCTTCGCCGTCAACCCCCTCAATTAAATTTAGTAGTTGTATTGACAAAAGTCGAATATTGTTACAGTCATGAAGTGCATTAGCACTGACAGTAACTCGATCGCCGAGAAGGGCTTGAAGAGCGTTTTTGATTTCGACAAACATAAGCGAGTCAACACCCATTTCTTGAAAGTTCGCATCATCGGTGATAGTTTCATTTTCATCCAGTTTTAGAATCTTTCGCAATATATTTCGTAGCTGTTCTTTGATAAGAGCGACTTTACTATCGCTGTCTGATTTGGAATCGTACTGTTGCCAAAATTCATCCGGTTTAATGGTCATGGCAGATCCACCAGTGTTTGCAGAGCTCCAAACACGTTCATCTAGGTACACCGCGGTTTGCGTGGAGAATTTGCTGAACAACAGGAATGACTCCATGTTTAGAGCGCATGTTTGCATTCTCTGGGTTTTCATAACGTACTCCAGCGTGGCTAAACCCTGCAATGTAGACAAGGACTTCATTCCAGGAAGATCTACTTCCGTAGCGACACCAACCTGTCCCCATAGACCTATAAAAATGATTACTTTCACTGTAGTTTCAATATAAGCTGAATGGTTTGTACAAAAAATTAACCAACTTACCCCAGTTAACAGACGTTGCAGGAAGCCCGATGGAATGCCTATAGTGGGTAAAAGTATCCTCAAAATTATTTCCAGCTGCATGGTTGCTCTGACCCGGAGACCCAAACAAGGCAGCGATGGAAGAAAAAACGACAAAGTGCTCCAAAGGATATTCCTTTGTCAACTCGTGCAAGTTCAATGTTCCATTAATTTTTGGATTAAAAGTTGAAGAAAGTCGTTCCCAGTCTTGATTGACAACAAGTCCATCAGCCAATGTTCCAGCTGCATGCATAATACCACGTAGCTGCGGTAAATTCATACCAGGTTCTTTGATATCCTCTAAGACCTTTTTGCACATTTCAAACTTTCCAACGTCTAGTTGGACTGGAATAATATGTGCTCCTTTTAAATTCAGCTCATTTATCGATTCCAAGCATGAGTCTTTTGGCGGATTTCTACTTGCAAGAACTAAATGTTTTGCACCACATTGTAGCATCCATTTTGCAACTTCAAAGCCGATACCACCCAAACCCCCAGTGATGAGATATGTGCTCCTATCATTAAACATGGGCGTGTATGCATGCATCTCTCCTCGATCCAACCTTATCTCTGGAAGGACACAAACTACTTTACCGATATGTTTAGCTTTTTGAAGAAATTGTAACGCTTCCCTGATATTCACCGCATCATATCTAACGTAAGTAATAGGGTGAATTATCTTTCTCTCAACAAACTTCCTCAGATTCACCATTAGTCGCCTCCACTCTGCAGTCTTCAATTGAGAAATATCCACGATGGAGTATTTCACATCCGGGCGGAGAACCTTGACTTCCTCTGGTTTCCAAATGGAAAGCTTGCTCATTTCAACAAATCGAGCTCCTTTCGCACAAGCTTTCAGGGTAGCTTCCTTAAAACCTTCACTAGTCAAAGAGTTTAGAACGACGTCAACCCCGTGGCCATTCGTAATTTCAAGAATTTTGTCGCCGTATTCGGTATTTCGAGAATGGAATATGTGCTTAATCCCAAGTGATTGCAGATGTGTTTGCTTCCGCTTGCTTCCAGCTGTTGCAATAATATTGGCTCCGACGTATTGTGCAATCTGAATCGCACTTAATCCCACACCACCAGAAGCTGTATGAATGAGCACAGTGTCTGTCGGCTTCAACTGTGCAACGTCCAGTAAGCAATAATACGTCGTTGCAAATACTGCTGGCAATGTAGCAGCTTCACACACCGACATATCGCTTGGAACTGGATTAACATCATCTTGATTAACCATGATATGACTGGGTAGTGCTGTAAGATGAACATTTACTCCGAAAACATGATCTCCAACCTTCCACTTCGTAACCTCGGGTCCCACTTGCTTAACAACTCCAGCAAAATCGAACCCCACAGCGTTAACATTTTTGAAATCATCGGATGGTTTGATAATGCTGAAAATATCTCGAAAGTTTAATGCAGAAGCTTTCACCTGGATTTCAATATCGTGACTACCCAGCACTAGGTCTTCCAAAGGTCCAAACTGTAAGTCTGAGATGGACCTAGTTTCCGGAAGTATTAACTGAAAACGATTTGTTCCCGGAGGAAGACTTAAATCCTGCACTGTAGATTTAATCGGTTGGAATCTAGCAACATGTCGTTTTCCATTTTTGTAAGCAACTTGCCACTCCCTGTCGTCATTCCATATTTCCAGGTAAATCTCTTGCATGGCGTCTTGGGAAAGAGTACTTACATCGTCAATACTTATGCATCTGCAGTTCATATCTGTGTTTTCATTCTTGAGAGCCTTGGTAAAACCCCAAAGAGTACTCGGATGAAAATGTGAGAGATCGTTGTTCTCCAAAGGTACAATTCCAGTTGTAAGCGCGCATAACCTTGGAGTGCTCTTTTGCTTAAGAGACAACAACGTCTGTGCCAGGTATAAATATGGCTGGAGTATTTCCCCTTGTAAAGTGTTTTCTTTATTCAAAGCCCACATATAAATTGCTCCACCTACTTGCACTTTGTTCGCTGTTAAAGTTTCAATTAGTTTAGCAAAGTCGCCCTTCACATTTGCTCGAATTTTAAATTTGGACTTGTCGACTGCCTCAAAAACATTGCCACTTTCGACGAGAATTGTTTCTCGGTTTGCAAGACTAAAGTGCTTTACCAAAAAGTTTGATAGTTTGCAGTTTGGCATTTTAAATATCAGCCATATAGGCATCAACGCGCTTGTGCAATTAGTGGGTTGCTCTTTATTGGCCCATGAGGTGATCAAGCCATGTCTAAAATTGAATGATGGGAAAGTAATTGGATTCGCAAAACCAGACTCCTCCAAAACTTCTGCCCATTGTGGGGCAGTCAGAATACAGTGGTCACTCCTCAAATCGTAATCCTCAAAACGCCAAAAGCCTTGCATGATTCCAAAAATGAATGTGGTAACAACATTTTTCTGTATTTGCTCCATTATGTCCAGATTACCACTGTTGCGCAAAAGCTTCCTGATGTTTATCAATGACTGTCGAACGTCCTTCGTTGCGTGGATGACATCAGATGCAATTGCATAATCATAATACTCCGGAACAAAGCCTTGAGAAACGGGATCTTCTTCAATGTTAAGCCTCTTGAACTTGAAGCGGTTGGCATGTTTTTCAAACCGCTTTTCCGCAACTGAAAAGAACGCCGGAGATATGTCCGTGTATGTGTACTCAAAGTCTACATTCAAATCTTCCATGATTGGGAGCACATTATCAGTAAAGACTCCTGTACCTGCTCCAATTTCAATAACACGAAACGTGAATTTCTTCCCTTGGAGTTTTCTCAGCCACCAAGTTAATCTACGCTTTTCCACATCCCCGATACTTCCAGCGACGTTGAAAACTCGTCCATAATCCTCATAAAATCCTCCCACCGACGGACTGTTATTTGTATCCTGAGGAAAGAGTACTTGGAGAGGAGATACTATTCCCTTAAAAATTCCCGATAAATTTTCACCAACTTTGGTGATTAGCCTAGTGGGATTAAATTTTTTTACGAGATCTTCCTTAAACTGTGGTAATTGCAGCTGGGATTTTACAGTGTCTGGAGGCAATGGCAAAGATTTTACTACCCATTCACCCTTAACCTGTCCATGCTCAAGGACATTTTCTTTTTGCATGACTTCCAACAAGTAATTCGCAAACTTTTTGTGTTCGTCAATTATCTGCAGATCTGAAACGAGTTCATCCAATGTGAATGGCTTATCCAATTCCGGTTGCCATCCGCATTCGTAAAAACAGTTGAGGATAAAGTAATACACGTACTGTTCCAACTGTTTGAAAATCCTTTCTCTCTCTTCCGAAGATGTATCGTAGACGTTGCTTACGTACTCGAGGAAATCTTCATTGTATACATTTTCAGAAATAATAGATTCCGGAACTCGTAATTGCATTGGTCCCATCTTACCCCGCCAAGTTTCTTCCCAGAGGTCAGGAAGTGCAGTGGTTTGCTGGTCTAGAACTGATTCTACAGCTTTTACAGTTGTTTCGATAAGCTCACACCCATACATACTTGCGGTCACCGTACCAAACTCATCCACAAGTAACGCGGAATTGAACGTTCCAGTTGCGTCAGAATTAGGACAGTAAACATATAATTGCTTCCCTTGGGGGTTTCTCAGCCAGACGAATTTCTCCACTGATATTGGAATAAAAATCTTCTTTTTGATTTTATCCCCGTAATTTTTAATCAAAACAGCTTGTATCATTGCATCTAGAACAACCGGATGTATGATATAATTTTGCTGGGAATCTCCGTCCGTCGCGGGAACATTTATTTTGGCAAGGAGCCCACTCTCATTTTTCCAGACACATTTCAAACTTTGAAAGATTGGTCCAAACCTGAGACCAAGGGTGTAAAATTTTTCGTATGTTTGTACACACAAATTTTCAGCTTCAGGTTGTGCTAAAAGTCGATGAAATGCTTCAACATCAAAGTTTGCTTGCTTTTCTTCTGCTGACGGCAGTGGAGAAAAGGTGGCTTTCGCGTGAGAGAGCCATTTTGTGTTTTCCGATGCAGAATCCAATTTGTTATAAATAGTAACATTCATATCACTCCAATCATCGACATCTGCTGTAGAATTATTAAACTGGACAACAATTTGTAGCTGAGATGATTTCGACTCGTTGACACGTAATGGAGCATCAATTTTCAAGTTCTCAATCTTCATAGGACGGGATGGAAATTTGAAAACATCAGTACACCCCTCTACAGTTGCATGTCCAGCAGCCAAACACATTTCAAGGTAACCTGACCCAGGAAAAATAACATTTGTCCCGATAAGATGATCCTTAATGTATTCCAGAGTTCGGAGGTTAATCCCACATTGAAAAAGTTTAACCGGGGAAGCATTCGGTATGACACTTCCAAGCAAAGGATGGATTGTTGCTCCAGTCATGGCAATCATATCAGGCCAAAATTTCTTACCCATGAAGGGATAGTTAGGAAGACGAATCTTCTTCCTGGAGTATAAACAATCGAATCCATTCCAGTCAATAGAAGCTCCTTTCAAATACAGTTTTCCCAGGGAGGTCATCATAGTTTCCCATTCGGGCTCGTTTCGCTTTAGCGATGGTAGACAAGCAACGTTTGTCTCACTGTTCATCATCGTTAATGCAGAGAGAACAGGCTGAGGACCCATTTCAATAAAGATTTTGCAGCCACTGTCGATTGCCGTCTTACTAGCTTTTAGAAAATCAACCTTTTCTCTTGTATGTTGTACCCAATATTCCCCATCTACTTCTAACGGTTTTAAAATAGTTCCCCGCATTCCAGATATGTACTCACATTTGAAATCCATTGAGCACATCTCAAACTCTGCAACAGATCTGTACTCGTCAAGAATTGGATCCATGTGTTTGGAATGGAAGGCATGAGTAGCCTCAAGCAAAAGTGTTTTAAGATTTTTTGTACAGCAATAAGAAGAAAATTCCAAGATAGTTTCTGAGTCACCTGCTACCACCGTTTGATTACTTGAGTTGAGAGCAGCATAATCTAAAAGTTTAGTGATGTCATTCCCAGCAAACTCTTTCATTGTTGTGTGCACAGTTTCCTTATCAGCCTTAATGACAAGCATTTTGCCTTGTGGAAGTTCCTCAATCAATTGACTTCTTTCAGCGACCAATTTGATAGCATTCTCTACAGTCAAAATTCCGGCGCAAACTGCAGCAGCAAATTCTCCCAAACTGTGACCCAGTACGTAGTCCGGTTTGACGCCCCACGATTCCCATAGTTTGAGGAGGGCATATTCCACACAAAAAATTGAAGTTTGGCTGTATATCGTCCTGCTAACATGAGATTGCTGGGCATCATTTGACCATATAACGTTCAAAATGTTTATTCCGTACAAATCCTTCAGTAGTTTTTGACAATAGTCAAAGTGAATCCGAAACACAGGAGACGTTTCATACAGTTGTTTTGCCATTCCGAGAAACTGGGAACCTTGTCCAGTAAAAAGAAAGCAAATTTTCCCGGGTTCCTCTGATGCCTCATTCGTATTAAGTTTGTTGCCCTTGATTATTTCAACTGCGTCTTCCTTTGACGCGGCAGCAATCACCGTTCTATAGTTAAAATCAGCCCTTCCAGTGTTAGCAGTGTAGCAAATGTCAGGAAATGATTCTTCGGTAGTTTGGAGATATTCTTGGTATCGTCGCAGAAGGAGACTTAAAGCTTCTTCAGATTTTGCTGATATTTTCAACAAATTGACAGGTCTTATAAGATCGGTGGCAACTTTTTGAGATTGGATTTGCGGTGGTTCTTCCAGTATAACATGTGCATCCGTTCCAGTAATCCCAAAAGAAGAAACCCCGCTGTACCGTGGTTTACCCTGAAGCTTAGGCCATGGCAAAGGCTCCAAGGGAATCATAGCCGGGACCGCGTCCAAATTAATGGAAGGGTTTAAATTTTCAAAGTTTCTATGAGGTGGAATCATTTGATGGTGCATTGCCAAAACTACTTTCATTATTCCAGTAATTCCTGAGCACGACTCTGTATGCCCCACATTTGTTTTCACAGAGCCGATGACGAGAGGCTCACTTCTGTTTTTCGAGTAAGCCTTCGCAATAGCTGATACTTCCATAGGGTCCCCAACCACTGTCCCTGTTCCATGGGCTTCTACGTAAGATACCTGGTTAGGTTGAACCTGTGCGTCGGCTAATGCATGTTGCATGGCTAAAGCTTCGCAACGCACTGTTGGAGTACCCATGCTTTTGCTGGTACCTTCCTGAGATAAACCGGTTCCTCTAATTAATGCCCAAATGTTATCGTTATTCTTGATGGCATCTGACAACTTTTTTAGAATAAGTACACCGGCCCCCTCCCCTCTCGCAAAACCGTCCGCTTTCGCGTCAAACGTTTTGCAACGACCTTCGGGAGAAATGACCATGGGCATTTCGTCTTTGTCAAAGGGATGAAGAAGCAAATTCACGCCACATGCGAGTGCAAGCTTTGTTTCACCAAGTCGTAAACTTCTGCATGCTAGATGAACTGCAACCATGGCTGAGGAACATCCAGATTCCTATAAAAACAAAATGTTAAAAAATACACACCTAACGTATGTTAATATGCAAACACTTGCATTAATATTTGAGTACTAACCGTTGCAATGCTAGGGCCATTCAACCCTAAAAGAAAGGATATCCTTGCAGCAGCTGCTCCAATAGAGTTACCCATGTAACTTCTGTAAAATTCGGACTCACCAGCATGGCTCAGAATATCCTTGAAGTCATTCATCCACGATCCCATGAAAACACCGGCGTTTGTTCCTCTGATTATTGCAGGATCAATTGCAGCATCTTCCAAACCTTCCCAGACCACTTCATGAAGCAGTCGATGCTGTGGGTCCATGAAAACAGCTTCTTTTGGACTAATCCCAAAAAATTTCGCGTCAAACTCATCAACTGGAACTTTTAAAAAGCCAGCGTTTGTTTTTCGAAAATCAGGACGGTTTCGGCTGCATTGCTCTTTCAACCAGCGAAATGAAGGAGGATTGCCTGTTCCATCTTCGCCAGTAAACAGAAGATTCCAAAACTCTTCAAGGTTGTTTGAGCCTGGATACCTACAGCTCATTCCAATTATTGCGATAGGCTCTGTTGAGTAATTCGACTCTACAGTAGCATCCATCTAAAAATCAATCATTTTTCGTAAGAATATCATCATCCTTTTCATATCGATTTGCACGAAAAAAAGAAGAAGTTTAGTGTTTAACCACGTACTTGTATAGGGACATTGATTTTTGGCTCAATGTTGTTGTACATTTCCATCCATGTTTTTACAGCAAACTGAAAAATATTTATTTTTGAAAGTAGTTAGCAATTTATAAGAAACATTGAGAAAATACATATTTTGCCGAGCATATATTATGTAATATTTTAATATATGTATTGTAAAATGTTTTGTTAGTCGTACGCATTCCAATAATCCGAGGTTGCTAGTTTTAATAACTTTATCTTGTTCAGCACACAAAAGCAGGTCGTCCGAAAAGTTAACAATGCTTACATCATGACCGCTAGCCCTGCTCAACAACAATGATTATTTAAAGTACTGTTATTAATATTACACAGAGGCTGCATGCAGTGCAAGTGCACAAAGTAGAACGGAAAAGCTTTTATAATTCAATAGCTATATAGACTTTTGTATTTTGCATACGTGGTTGTTGAGCAGCCGCTTAAAGACACTTTGTGTTCGTATTTAGCATCAATATTTTTCACCTCTACATGATAATTATTTTCACCCCATGCCTGTAAATGCCCCCTGGTAAATCCTACATTTGTAAAATGTTCGAAAGTCATTACAATATATATCCAATTAAATTATATATCCTTCGAGTTAAATCAAACTCAAATGTGATTTACGCTAAAAATTACCTGTTGTTTTATTGGTGCCACTACCACTCAGAGAGAGCATTATTTTGCTGTAAACATCCATCGACGGCTTGACAGCAAAAATGGGCAAAGATTCATCTCGAGAAAGTACAAATGGATAATCCTCATAAATTTCGAAAAGTTCATCCGAATTCTTCAAAATCTGCGCGGAATTAATTGTTTCATGGTCAGAAAAATTAAAACGGAGGATTTTAATATTACATATGATCTTACCATCATGTTTGGTGTTAGATACACGCATCTCTCAAAGCCCTTTAGACTCAGCACAGAAAGCTGCGCAAATTGTTTTTGCAACAGGTAGTTACCATTTTGGTCCCCATCCAATCGAAAAACATAATCAAAGTCGTATTGAAGTCGTTCCCTGTAACATTGAAGGTAAATGCAAACTATTACAACACTACATAAAAGATTAAAAACGTAATACCTATCTGCAAGCTTTTGTTACATAGCATTACCGTAAATAGGGAGACACTTTTTCAGAAACTAAGACCGCAATTGGTTTATTGGTCCACGAACGACGCAAGGAATTCGCCAACACAATACTTCTCTTCGCGTCATCATCATTGACTACCGATGTTACCCAGGCGTGATTTTTCAACCCTAATATAATTTTCAGTCCATACATTAGAAATAAAAGTTCAAATAGCGGATTTAATTATAATAAAAATTACATTGTAAGAAGTAATCCACTTACCCCGCATTGTACTCTACTTCCAATAGGAAGTTAGAATTACAATGCTGCGTCTGCGTGTACTTGATAAGTAGTTGAAATAAAAATCGAATTAACAAATTTTACGTTTTTAGTCAGTGATGCAACCAAATACGAAGTTGTATAATATTATGGAAAAATATTATGGTGTACGTCCCACCGCACAAGACACTACTTCGTTATAGTTCTGTGAGAAAATTTCTAGAACAAATTCATTTAGCTAGGTACATATATAGCTAGGTATATAGTTTTAAAAATCGATTTCATTCCTTAGGAATTCACTTGAATGGTTGAGTTTAGTTTAGAAACCATTTTATAAAGTCTAGATAGCCCAATTGAGTTTTCTTTCAATTTGAAAAAAGGAAGCTTTTGTCACACTGACTGACACCAATGCAAACTGAAACTGAGAAATTGGCTGGAGAAATAACTGCGCAATTCAGAGCAACAAATATAGAATAGTCTGTTTAAAATAGACTGGTGCGTTAACACAACACGGAGTGTGTACTTAGTTTCCGGATTCGTCACAAGTAGCCTAAACGTCCGAGCGAAAGAACTGAATTATTTAGAACTGAACTGAAAAGAGCTGCAATTTATGCATATCATTCCCGGAGACAAAAAAATCTGTGAACCTCTTAGGTTAACGGAACAATCCACAAATCTGAATTTTATCAAATAATTTGTTATATCCACTCACTGAATTTAGATAGTATGAAAATATTTCGGGAAAAAATATATTTCTGTTAACTCCATACTCACGTTGCACACTGAAGTTATCCTCAAAGTTGCCTATTACAAACTAATATGTTCATCAGTAAAAGCTCAGCCCTACACCTAGGTAAAAATTAAAATGCAAAGTAAATGGAAGGAAACTTTCTTACAGGAACTGTGTGAGCAATATCGCTTGCGTAAAATCTGTATCACATGGATGTGTAAATTCATTCTACGGAAATGAGTTCATGAAGTGTGAAAATGTTTTAATCCATTGAAAGTCAAGACGGATGAAGTACATATTAGGGATTGTCGCATTATTTTTATTAAAATTCTACTATCCTGTAATCAAGGAATGCAAGTTGAAAATTAGTGTATCATTACCCATTACATCTAATAACAGTGCGACGGGAACTGTGTTCCATTTAATTTTCAGTGAGTGTCACAAAAACCAAAGGAGCCAATGAAAAATTTTGAACACATTTATGTCATAATTTTGTGAGATGGAAGTGTGGACTCGTCATAATTATTAAAACCAACTTATGAAGTTATTATGCCCAATAATTCTGACTTTCGAGAAGTGAAAGTTGGAAAATTCACTACAATTAAGTCCTAAAGACACTGTCATATTTTAGCACTTTTAGAATCACAATTTTATGCATTTAGAATCCTAACACACCTATATTAAAATTAAGACATTTATTTGGTAATCTGAATTATAGTTGAAACCGTAATTGTGGTTTCCGTTGAATTACAGGCAGGATTACTTTATGTTTACAGTAATGTTTCTCAGAATCCCAAAATAATAATTTAAGTGTCGCCTTTTGTTGCGGAAATGTTCGAACAGCAAACCAGAAACGAAACAGCATCCAAGAAAAAGGTAAAGTATGATTTTGTGCAATGGTTTATTTTATGTGTGGACAGAATATAAAATCATAAATGTAAAAGTAAATTTTATTATAAGGTATACTGTTATATACCGAAGAAAATATCAGTAATTTTAGACACTTTAATATATACGGCAAAAAACCATTGTTGTTTCATTCAAGACCCAAAATTAACCTCCATGAATCCCTGAATCGACAAACATGATTTGACCGGTAATTGTTTTAGCTTTGTCACTCAGCAGAAAGAGCATTGCGTTTGAAACATCATTTGGAGATGGTAGAGATGACAGAGGCGTGCATGTTTTGATAGCTAACATTTTCTCATCCGAGTCAAAAACGAAATCGCCCATTTTCGTTTCAGTAATAACGGTGGGATTGACTGAGTTAACTCGAATTTTAAAAGAACCGAGTTGCGTGGCAAGCGTCTTCGTTAGTCTGTTTAAGCCTGCCTTTGTTAAAGAATAGACAAGAAGAAAGGGACAAGGGAAATCCGACGCCTGTAAAGTGTATTTATTTAATTCAAAGTATTATCAATAATTAATTTCAGGAGGATAAGAGATCATTAAGCGAACTTAAGAACGCACCACAGAAGAAATATTGACGATACTTCCACCTTTTCCATTTGCTGTCATCTTCTTCACGACAATTTTCGTTACGCACAGTGTTCCCTTCAAATTAACGTTCAGAACCCTAAGGTATTTACAATCACAATCTGTCGATTGGAAAACATTTTTACTACATTGAACAATATATCTACAAGGAAATGCTATATTACTGATCCACTCCTTCCTCAGTTAAGTCTTCCAAAGTTTCGACAGATGCTTGTCCAGCATTGTTCACTAACATATCCAGATCGTCTGGAAGCTTCTCAGTGAGGATTTTTGTGGTATCCTCCCATTGCGTTAAGTCGCATAAAATAGGAATGATCGAAGGGTGTTTGCTAAATAGAGTATCTAACTTGGATTTCGTTTTACTAATGGCGTACACGATGGCTCCATGTTCGACTAAATCCTGAACGAAAACTTCTCCAAAACCTATGGAATAAAATTAAATTAAATAGCAATCCCAGAAAAAAAGTTTGGTTAATCGACTATTTTCACGGTTTTCAGGCAATTTAAGAATTTATTACTTCCGCCCGCGCCTGTGACTGCCACCTTTTTTCCTTGTAAATTAAGACCCATTTTATTAAAAGAGGGAATATTCCACACCAAACCAACTTACTTAAAACTACACCGTCGTTTCGCCTCTCCTTTAAAGACGTGAAGTGAATTCGCCTGAGTCTGGGGAAATTTTCATTTATGATAAATGTATTCACTATTTATGGACTGAGAATTTTAAACTTTGCACTATCGCAAATCTATTTTTATCTTAGCATGAAAATCAAGGACAATAAATAACTGTGTCGTAAGTCGTAAGTCGTAAGTAGCCCGACTAATGACTTAATTGAAAATGTATGTCAAAATGTAAATGAGGCACGATACTTACATTTGTCTTGAAAACCTTAAATGACCGCAACGATAGCAAAATAATGGTAGCTATACAAGGTTTCAAGTTCAAGTACTGTCTGAAAAAGACTAGTAGAATTAAAATGGCTACATACCACGACCACGAGTGATGACAGCATTTACTCATTTTTAGTGTGGACTTTGTTTGGATGCTGGTGTAAAAAAATTTAGTAGAAGTCAATATCGAAGGTCATTCAGGACTACTGATTCTGTTGATCAATATTTGTCGTTTACTTACTCTTTTCGATTGTAGCCTTCCTTCAAGCTTACGTTAGTTCTTAAAGCTATATATATTATATATCCATATGAATTATGAATATTAGTAATGCGTGAATCAAAAGAAACGCTGAAATCGAAGCCACTTCAAAAACATGAATTCTTGTGATAGTTTATTGACTCAAATGAATTGTCAAAAGTTATCATTCGACTATAGTTTATTACGCCTTTAGTTGTCAGAGATGAACAGCAGATAAGCTTTTAGCAATTTGTTTCACGTAAAATATGCATGCAATCAAAATTTTATGTAGCCAAAAATCCTCCATCAATTGGAAGACAAGTTCCATTTATCATGGCTGATCTGTCGCTGAGCAAGAACAGGATAGCTCCAATAACATCTTCAACCTCTGTTAACATCAAAAGGGTTCAAAAATTATTCTAACCCCGTTTAAAGTCAATACGTAGACAGCAGTAGAACATTGTTGTAAAAAAATACCTGCAAAGCGTCCAAGGGGTATCTTGGCTAGCTAACGCAGCTTTCATGCCACAGTAGGCAAGATGGTCTTTCAATGCAGCCTGAGAAGCCTAAATGAATTTAAAAAATGAATGAGTACACAATGAATATCTGAAACAATACAAAGAAAATTAAGTAATAAAAATAAAAAATTGCATACGAAAACAACATGCAGAATAACCCACCTGTGAGGAAATGTTAACAATGGAACCATTAATTTTCCTGTTTTTCATGTCTTCAGCCACAACTTGTGTCACATTAACCACTGCTTTCACGTTGACAGTGTATAAACTAGAAATCAAAACTCCGTGTGTAAGGTTATGAAATCAACCCCCAGTCCCGACATGACATTCATAAAAGATATTTTATGCTACATGCATTATTTCATTTTCCAGCAACCCCACCCAACCCAATGATTCCTTACATTACATAAGATTTGTCAATTTTGACCATTTTTTTAAACGTTACCTTCCTTAACGTTTAATTGTTAACTCCACCTTTTCTACCTCACAGAAACTTCGTTCTAGACGCTAAATTTCTTATCGCAAAGTAGCAAGGCTAAAAATCATATATCATGCACGATAATGAAATGCATTTTCACAGGCATTCTTTACCTATCTAATGCTTCCGGTGTAGTCTCCAGTACAGACTGAAGAATAGCAACGGCAGCATTGTTAACCAATCCATGAATAGGCAGAATTCCTTGCACAGACTTTCTAGTCTCATCCCAGTTTGATAAGTCAACGCAAACCGTTTCAATGTTCGGATGTTCGCTTTTCAAACTATCCAAATTGGCTTGGGTTTGAGACAAAGCAACCACCGTGACATTGGGAGAGCTTTGGGCCAATACTTTACAAAGTTCCCGCCCGATACCTGAGCAATGAGAAGAAAGAATAACATATGTAGTATCAAATACTAGTTATATACCACAGGAGAGAAAAGTCCTTGATTTGTCTCAAATGAATCATCTGCATCTCATTCCGACTTTACCGATATGCCCGACTGATCTAATGTTTATATTGTGTATGCCTCAACCAAGAACGATACTAAAAAGTAGTAACTTTATTGTGATCACTGATAACAGGTTTGTATTTTTAAAGTTAGTTTCAGTGAAGAATTTCAACTGGAACACTTTTCTAACTTATCTACCAGATCTGCTAAAATTGAATAAAGTTAGTGTAGTGCTTGGATTTTAAAAAATGGAAAAATATTTTATTATTTATGCAATATTATGTATTGAAAATTGCGGTCAACGTTTGCCAGTTTAATAGTGAATCAATCACCAGACTTCAAATCAGTTCGAAAGGTTTGATTTTTTTGAAACATTTGTTGTTTTGTTAGATTCAGATTTCTAAAATTGTGTCTTTCCTTCCAGTCATCCACTTTCGACTAATTTAAATGTTACACAATGAAGATTGAAGAAAATCCATTAATTTACGCGATTCATTAGTCACAGCCACAGTAGTACATGTTGGCGTTTCACACTCACTCTCATATTGCTTACTTGATTATAAATATTAATCGTTTTATGAGTTAAGTATGCTTAGGAAAAAATTAAACAGCTTAAGTGTCCGTATTACCTCGTCCTGCACCCGTGACAAGGATCCTTTGACCTTCAAAGTTTATATTCATGGTTGTGCCTGGATTTGATTTTATGTCAAGTGTTTAAGAGTGCAAATCTAAAGTTATGTTTTAAAGACGTTTCTGATGTAGCGTGTAACCTTCCACTTTCTATCGCATCGCACACTACTGTCAACTGTGACTCGATCATGAAGTAGAAAATTACCTAATCGTAGATAACGTGTAACGACAAGAATATGTTTACCATTAGAACTTGCTGTATGGCCAACACACATATATCCGATCCAACATCTTGGCGTGACCTCATTCATCATTCAGTACGATTACCAGCTCTAGCTCATATACATATCATATATTCATATCATGTTTTCTATCACTGCGCAAGCACTGAATACGAAGTTATAATGGAAGTTCAGCATGAAACCTACTTCGAATGAATACTAACTAAAAACAGCAAGACTGATTCATTTTCAACCAAATCAAGTTCACACATAATATATAAAACTTGTTTGGTTATAATAAATGGTGTTATGCATAGTTGAGTGAGAGAGCTCCAGAATGTGATGTACCTATGTTATGTTGTACAAAATCTGAAGATTACAGTAAGTTTGATAAGAATTATAATAAAAAGAAAGGAAACCATATATTGTATATCGAGTATGCATTTAAGTACACTTTAAGTACACTGTTTTATTTATGCAGCACAGAGAATGACTGACAGGACGGATAGGACTACATGCATTAATATAAAATAAAATATACACGTCAGCAATCGAAGTATTACTATGTACAGGAAATCCGATCGGGCCAGCATCATCATATTATAAATTAGTTGGCTACTGCTAGTCTTAAAGTTAAGTTTGGAGTAAAATATTTCGTCCGAGAGTAAGTAATTAAAAAATAGTTGTTCATGTGTAATGGCTACAAACAAAGATGCATAGGTTTTGGCATATTGAGATACATACACCGATACACCATGTACGTCATATTAAATGAAAGATATGTGCATCCGTCACATCAGCATCTTTAATTTTGTATCGTAATAATTAGCAGGACATAAAACGATTTACATTTAATCGTAAGAAACGTTATATACTAGGAATTGGCTTGGTACTTTGAAAAAACAAAGTCAATGACAATACTTCTTTAGCCCAATTTGTGTGCAATTTTTTCGCGCAGCTATAAATTAACCGTCCGTATGTTCAGCATGATTTAAATTTAAATACGCTTTTAGCGTGTACGTTAAAGCCCTATTCATTCGTTCTTTCGACCTATTAAAAGTTTCTTATTATTTTATATAAAATGTCCGTAAATTAATTTTTTAAAATTATTTTGAATTTCCAGTCATTGCTCAACCGCTAAATCGAAATGCCAGTTTTATCGCTTCCTCTTCCGAGATTGTCCCCGGGTATTGTGGATTACCTTCCTATTCGGGTTCCGTTTCCGTTTATGAGAATAGCCTCAATCTTACCACATGCCATTAATGAGCCAATGAAGTAAGCGTTTCGAAATTTCAATTAGCATTGGTTTACCTGTCTTTGTGCCTTTTGTTTTTAAGGAAATGAGTGATGTTTACTAAGTTGACGTTGTATTTGTATGTTCACAGAACGAGTCTCTTAGCTCTGTTCAGGCTAGCTTGGTCTGCAAAGGTACAACTTCCCGTACTAATAACAGTTTGTTTTATGGCATTTGACATCCGTTTACAACTGGAAATCAACATTTTTTGGGAAAATAATAATATCAGACCTCAAGTTCATCAGGGGAATGCTCGAAACCCTAATGGTCAACGTAGAGCTAGTAGGGAAGACATGAGACGGGCTGCATTGGTTGCCGCAGCCGTCTATCAGCAACAGCGTCGTCGATTAATTCAAGAAATTAGATCACAACAGACCAGACAGCGTGAACAGGCTCGAAGACCATCCCTACCGCTTCAAGTACAAATAAATGCACCATTAGCTACAGCCGAAGATAGCGATTTAGAGGACGCACAAGATGTAAGTGACAGTGACACAATAACATGCAGTCACAGAAGTACAACAAGCGAAGCGGGATCTTTTGGAAGTTATGAAGAAGAAACAGACGAAGCTGAAGATGATGAGAATGAAACAAAGCGAAAGAAAAAAACAAAAAGATCTCGTCCATCGTCTGGAAATGTAGATGATGGAGACAGTAGTACTGATGAGGATGATGATGAAAATTTTAATGGAGGTAATGGAGGGGCAAGTGGAGGTTCTAGTCATGGGGGAGGTAGTGGTTACGGTGATGATTATGATCATGACTCTGATGATATGGGTGATAACTCCAATGGTGATGTTGGTGGAAGGTATAATTCACCGTTAGTCGTGGAAGTAGAAATTCGTCACCGTCCTCTTAACTCTTTAAACAACGAAAACGATTGCCAAGTACAGAATCCTTGCGATTTATTTAATTTAAATTCATCTTCTCTTTATGCTAGAATTTATAGTAAATCCCTTTTGAACTCGAAATCGACATTAAGGGACAACATTTTTACATTATCATCTGTGCAATATCTTCTGTAGAAAAAAAGGTCTCGGACGCAAACATCCAAGACAAGATGATGATTATATAATGAATTCTAAAAAATATTACTGTGCACTCGGGATGATAATTCATTCTTTGGACGATTTTGTCTACATCTGTTGTATGTGTAAATATTTGAGAGTCCCGTGAAGGACTGTGCTGGAGTTGGAGTGCTCTGACTGTGTGTAGTTTTAACATAGGTACATTTTCAACTAGCTATAGCTCTTGTTTTTATGACGGATATGATATTATAGCGAATATGATGTGATTTATTATTTTATGTAAGTTCTCGATCAGAAATCAGAATTGTATTAAACGGATTTAAATCTTGTTATAGCAAATACTATTTGAAATCGTGCTGATTACGACGTTAATTTAATAAAAGTTATATTGTACTGTGTGCCATGTATGTAAAAATTATATTCGAATGCGTCGTTGCTGTTTGTTGCTAACTTATCTTCGTTTAATTTAGTAAGTGTACATAGAAAGGTAAGTAGTCGCTCCCCGAACTGTCTAGCCAGGGCTTAGATGTTTATGCAGAAGTACCTACATGTCTTGTACGATACAATGATACAACGAATGCGCTCCGACCCTTTTGGTTCTGTATTCTTATAATTATTTCCAAATATTGTCTTATACTTAAATTCTTTACCTGGAATAAGATAAGTCATAAACACGTACTTTTGTGTCATATACGTATAAACTTACTTATCATTTGTGAAAAACTTTCCAAGGAATTCACTCGGGAGACAACATGTTGCTAATTCTTACCACAGACGGTTAAAATGATTTAAATATTTGACGGAGAGGACCCCGCCCTTCTGTGTTACCAAAACCGAATAGACAATTTGTTATTCTCGTTGTTTGATCGCTAGGCCCGTGCGGCGTGCTTGTGGGAAACTTCGACTTTTGGTATACGTCTTGAGTGTTCTGAGATGACCAAGAGATTGACTTTCAAGGGTACAACCGGGCATGTCGCACCACTGATTTATAGTAATTAGTATCCGTAATATGCAGGGCCGTAAACATAGAGATATGCAGGTTCTGTGGCTTTCCATTTACTTTGGTAAGATGTCTTTGAACTGCACTGTGCACCGACCGACCACATTTTTTGGGGGGAAACAGTGAACAGTATATTTATGCACGTAGTCGATGGAAACAATATGTTATTTGTACCTGTAGTATTTGAGGACATAATTTTTTTGGTTTCTAACAATTTCCTTCAAGAACAATATAGTAGTCCCGATAAATTTCTCTTGTCTGTACGTAAAAACCCTGTGTTGCAATTATTCGTAACCTTTTAGACCAATGCATACACAATTTATTCCCATTGTGTTTAAAATGTATACTTTCTATCGGTCTATCTGTTTAATTTAACCGCTGCTCACTGAGGTACGTTTGACGAAGCTTGATTTAAAAACCGATTTTATCTATTGAAGAAGCCTGTACTCTGTTGTAATGATTAGTTGGGTAACGGCCCTCGTGATATCAATTAAACGGAATATTGTATCTTGTATCAGGTAGGATGTTTTGCGTAGATTTCAAATATGCAATTTGTTTTTTGCACACACTCACCCAAACCGAGATAATCGACCTAACAGGTTACATAAATTGTATGAAGTTACCATGAGCTGTATTGTATGAGCTGAAAATTTTGATGAACATATTGGTTACTAGGAATATTGTGTCTCTAAATGTCGAATCTGTTTGAAATGGGAGGATTTCTTCATAAAAATGGTCATGTTAAAGATCCCGGTTAGGATTCGTGTGGTAAGAGCTGTTTCTGTCGAATTAGTTATTTGAAATGGGAGAATTTCTTCATCAAAAATGGTTAGGCTAAAGAACCCTGTTGGGTCGATTATCTCGGCTTTGGTGAGGGTGTGCAAAAAACAAATAGCATTCTTGAAATATATGCAAAAAATCCTACGGTACAATATCCCGTTTTATTGATATCGCGAGGGCCGCTGTGCTTAAATTACTCCATTTATTTGTTTCAATCTTGTAGAGAGAAAAATTACGTTACAAGAAGCATGCATCTGCCGAGTAATTCTCCGAGGTGGGTAGCTGTGCTTTTGCTTCTAATTTACGCTATTGCTACAATCGACGCCAGCTCCCGGAAAAGGATTAACTTTCAGCCCACGTATATGTCGAGCGATGAAGTCATCAATTATTTTAAATCCTTTTTGAGCAAATCGTCGTCCATGGATAAGCAGAATGAAGAATATTATATTATGGAAGATTTTTCAGAAGATTTGTACCACAAAATTGATAACCTAGTCTCACTCCCTGTTTTTGTAAAGTGGCTGATGAAAACCAAAAGCATTTCAGACAAGTCGAATATGAAAGGAACATCGCTACTTTACCAATATCAAAATGCACTGAACGCCAAATGCAATCCCGTTTCTGCTTTCAACAGTACTCTCCAAGAAATCATTCAGAGATGGGATGGAGACAAAACGATAATTACTAACCAACTGGAAAAGTGGCACACAGAAAACGAAAGGACCCCACATTCTGAGATTTGCAACCGTTTTCGAGGTCTCACCTGCCAATATAAGCGAGCTGTAGATCCGGAACTGGACCAAGGAAAAAGCGTGGAGATGACTGACTACACTACGTGTCAATGTGCTGGTGATCCTAATAATGTCGGATTCTTCAAATCTTCCCACGGTAAAACTACCAATTCTCCAACTTCGTACCCGGATGGATGCTACTTGCGACCATGGAAGTCTTGTAATTTCTTGTCAGTTGACTATACCTTCAAGAGTCATTACTACAATCAATGGCATAGTAGCTTGGAAAATGATAGAAAGGTTTTAGCTCAAATGGTATTTCCTATTGGAAGAACTCATCGATGCAAAGAAGGCACATACTGTCTTGACATTATACCGGGAATGAAAAAACCAATTTGCTGGTGTAACGCCAACAGTGAAGATCCCATTTGCAAAAAGGCAGCGGCTGGAGGAAAGTACCCAATGCCATCTGCGTTTGAACTTTCAAAACTTCGAAGAGGCATTTTAAAACTATTTATTCCTGCAAATGATACCTTAAGCATCTGTAATCCGGAATATAACGACCAAATCCTGAAGTTGATGAGTATGAATGGAAAAGATCCAACGCAGAGTGGAAGTGTTAATATTATGTCCCAATTGATGTCTGGGGATTCGATAAAAATCTGTGACTTTCGAGAATCACTTTTGTGCAACAAGAAAACCAGAACTTGCAAAGGAAACTTGAACTGTGACCCTGGGAAAATTCACATAGGAATGGGAGTTTGCGCCATCAACAATGGATTTATATGTCAGTCGAGTGAAGAATGCGTGGAGAACGCAAATTGTAGATTTTTCAAGCAAGAATCTGAATCCGCCTGCGTTTGCGAAAGGGGATATGGCAGTGAGTGTCATTTACAAAATGCAGCTTTCTTTGCAAAACGATTCTTCCCTGTTGCTTCAGGATTTGAAGGGGACGAGTTTATAAAGCTTCAAGTTGAAATTAATCATGTACTGGAATCATGGGAGGACCAAATGAAGCAGAAAGTTGGAGAATCCTGTGACCCGTCCTTAAATATTGGATCCATAGCTCTTGTTGGACTTTTTGGCTCTCTGCACAAATATGATAAAGAAAAAGGGACAGCTTTGTTGGACAAGGCTCGACAAATAATCAAAAGCAGTGGAGATTTATGCATGTACAAGGGGTTCCTTCGATGTGAAGACACAACGCGAAAATGTGTACCAATGCAGGGACGACGAATTTTGAGTACCAAAATTGATGCTTCTGGTAATACTGAAATTGTTGTCGAGGTAGGTGAAGACGCTGAATGTAATCCAGATTTGCTGAAAGTATTTCAAGACATGGTCAAGTTTGCATGCCCTCGCGGTTATGCTTGTCGAAAATTTAGAAATGTTGAGAAATGCACGCCCGACTGCACTAGCTTTTATGCCCCTGAAAATCTGTGTCCGAATAAAAATGCCACCAATATAGATAATAGATTGCTGGAAGAAATTGAAGAAAGCTCAACTACTGAGGACACCTTAATATCTGACGAGGATTCAAGCGTGGAAGATTCCAATTTAGAAAATTCAGGAGCGGTGAATCGTAGGAATCCTGAAATTCTACCAATTCCTGCAGCGGAGTATCCTGAAATTCTACCAATTCCTGCAGCGGAGTATAATATGAATCCTGAAATTCTACCAATTCCTGCAGCGGAGTATAATATGAATCCTGAAATTCTACCAATTCCTGCAGCGGAGTATCGTATGAAGCCTGAAATTCTACCAATTCCTGCAGCGGAGTATCGTATGAAGCCTGAAATTCTACCAATTCCTGCAGCGGAGTATCGTATAAATCCTGAAATTCTACCAATTCCTGCAGCGGAGTATCCTGAAATTCTACCAATTCCTGCAGCGGAGTATCCTGAAATTCTACCAATTCCTGCAGCGGAGCCAAAGGCTCGCCATACTGCTCATGCTCATTCAGCAGCTCCTCTTACTGCTCAACCTACTGCTCAACCTACTGCTCAACCTACTGCTCAACCTACTGCTCAACCTACTGCTCAACCTACTGCTC
>JAHZNA010003863.1:0-10262 GCA_027743935.1 Sinodicranocentrus sp. ZH6 | reverse complement strand
GTCAATTTCTTATCCTATTGGGGGAGGGTTCCAAAAGATTTGACGACGAGGTGTCATTCCCGTCGTCAGTCAATTTCTTATCCTATTGGGGGAGGGTTCCAAAAGATTTGACGACGAGGTGTCATTCCCGTCGTCAGTCAATTTCTTATCCTATTGGGGGATGGTTCCAATAGATTTGACGACGAGGGATCATTCCCGTCGTCATTTGTTCGTAATCGAATTTATGATCAGGTGAGGGGTCACAATAACTTTAACGCCTAGGTGTTATTCTTTGTTTTTTATTTGTGCGATTAGCGCACAACCGGCTTTCTAGTTTATTGACTAAAACAGGACATGAAAACGATCGGCCCTTAACCGATAAAACAGATAAACTAGCACATGTAATGTCCAATTTCATTATGCGCTACTACTTATAATAATCTATATGATCCTGGATAACGCTCTTATCTAATTTAATTACCTCTATTGTCTCTTTTATTTCGGAGTTGCTTGGAAACATCAGATAAGCGATGAATTGGCCGTTTCGCTCAACTGACCACGAAACCGGACGCGGGACAGCAATGCGGTCAGAACCTAATTTTGCGCAATATCTTAATTTTGGAAACCACAACATCATACACAGCTCAATTACAGCACATTACACTCATAATAACAATGTGATTTAACTTCAACTTAATGCACATTTCAAATAGTAGATTACCGAAAAACCGTTGAGATAGCTGTATTTTCTGTTATTGCAGGACTATCAGGAAGACCTCCAGGGCAAAATGTTGAAATAGGTGACACAGATATATCACGCACTTCAATTTCTTCCCCAATATGCTCCACGTGTTTTCTTAAAGCTTCGCATAACTTTGTATTGCATAATTTATACTCTTCCAGTTTCTGCTGCTCCAATAATTTATTCTCATGTTTAACTAAAATATAAAAGTTTCCATTCTTCATCCTAGCTCGACCCATGCTCTGAACATACGATGGATAAGTTTCCACTCCATCAAAACGAATCACCACATTACAGGAAGGAACGTCGAGCCCTTCTTCTAAAACATTCGTTGCAACAATTAAATTCAAATCTTTAGTGCGCAACCTGCAATGAAAACAGTTAGTTAATCTTTCAAATCCTTCAGGTTAAAAATTTAACATATGCATGCAAATTTTGCAGCTGTCGCACACACTTTGCTATTGTAGCACTTTGCCAAAGTGCAGCTTGTCGAGCTTCATCAACATCATGACTTCGACTTTTACATCCGAGAACGAACCCGACTTTTAAAAAGTCAAATTCTTTGCACACCCCAATTTTGTCCTAGATTGGCAAATAATTTCTAATTACCATCATAAAGAAGATAAAACATTTCTACAAAATCACGAAAGGACTTACAATTAAAAACCAATTTAAAACTTGGACCGTAATTCTACGTTGGCAAAATAACAAACCACATAACGGCTCCTCATCTGGCTTACAAGCAGTCGGTCTGCAAATTAAATCATATTCATTAGATTTACAGTAGGCAGTCAAGGAAAAATATAAACGTATGAATCAAGTGTATGAAAAAGATTTATGTATCAAAAACTGAATCTTACCGTTTGCAATTTAACACTTCAAGAAGTGTGTTAATTTTTCCAGAGACAAATTTATTCACACTGAACTCTTCCAGAGATGTAAATTCTTTTTGTTTGTTGAATAACGACCGCATAATATTTTTTAGTGTGTCCACAAACATGCCGACATAGGTATGGGCAATATGAAATATAGATCGCTCATCAAAATTTTTATCGTAATGGCCTTGATGTTTCAAGTCGTAATCTTTTTCAAATTTACAGATCCGCATTTTGATGATCATTGCCGCAATCATTCCACAGTATGGTCCTAACATTGTTTAAAAAAATATAATCCCCACGTCTAACAATAAACCAGCTTATATGTCTACGAAAGGCTACATAAGTTATAGTTATACCTAACTCGGCATACACGTGCATGACGTCCTTTAATAAATTCTTCATCTCTTTCAAGCTACTTCCTTTTCTATTATATAGCTGTTTACCGCTTTCAAGGCTGGGATGTTCAACATCGCTAGGACTTATATTCCTATCAAAAACGGAGTCCTGCTCCAATCTTGTAAGTAGAACGATCGTTTTCATAATCCCGTCGCACACAAGATCATTGTCGGAGTAGGAGGAGTGAAACGTTTGAATCGTTATGTTCGCGTTAGTCGAATATCTAAGTAATTTGCGCAAAAAGTTTGTGCTTCCAACTAAATTCCAAATATTGTTACGTCTGACGAAGACGAAATCATGAATTATGTGTCAATATTTTACCGAAGTACTTCTTCGATGTTAGAATGAGTGACCGCGCGACAACAGAGCCGTTGTTGAAGTTCTATTATTTCATCTTCAACTCTACCAGCTTTCACTGAGCCCATTACAATAGTAGCTGTTAGTCCCAAAATTTTTGTACAACCTTTAAACCCTCGTCGAATGGCTTCCTTGTACAGGTCCATTATCTACATAAATGTTATTTAAATTAAGAAAGACAGTAAGGATATTAAGTTCTGCAATAAAAGTTAACAATAATAATAATAATAATAAATAAACAGAGAAAATAAAGCATAGAATTGAATTCTTTTTTAAACACGCACCTTTCCCATCATGGCATCCTTTTTGGCGTGATGACACTCATCCAAAATCAATAAACAAATTGAATCCCAACTCAGCAATCCGTGAGTTAAGGCGTTATACAATATTGCAGAGGACATAACAAACACCTAGTGAATTTTATAAATATAAATATCTAAAATACCTATTGGTATTACCTAAAATTGACAAATCTTAATCATTCCAGCATTGATTAAATGTAATAAATCAAATGTCATACATCCCCTAGTCGAAGCTGTTGATGCCACTCCCTTTTTTCCCAATAATCAATATTTAAGTTTCCAGTTAGCGCTCTGACATTATAACCGTCGGGTAAATTTTGACGGAAAAATTTTGCTTGTTGATGTACAAGCGGCACAGTGTTTGCCAGGAAGAAAACCTTTTTATCCCTGCAAGGGTAATAAAAGCAAATGTCAACCGATTAGATCTCATTCATTCTAGATTCTAGAGATCTACCTTACCTTCGATACTTGCTTTAAACTTAGACAACAGTCAAGTCACAAGAAACGAATGAAATCATTCCAGGGATAGGTTTAGAAAGCTAGCAATAAATAAACACTAGTGACTAGAAAGCCATAGCATACCGACGATTGTAGTTCTCTGCCAAAACAAACTCAGTTAATTTCAGAGCAATAAACGTTTTCCCTGATCCCGTAGGTAAGCATACTATAACATTTTCTCGTTTAGCGATCTCTAAAATTTCGACCTAAGGACCATAAAAAACGAATTAAAAATGGTCTTTGGAAGTCCAAACATCTGCCCTTTGTGGACTGCATCTTGACAATATTGAATATTATGTATAATCAAATGTGTACCTGATACTGTCGTATTTGAGCAGATTCAATTTTTAGGCTGTGATCGCTTGATATTTGGGCTTCCCCTCCCATTGCTATAACGTCAAAAATAAAAGTGGAGAGAGAAAGCGTAACAGAAAACAGATTTATAATTTACTACATAGTGCATACCATTAACTGTTAACATGTTACACAATAATTCATTCAACATTAAAATTACAACTTGGACTTGTGCGCAAAACTTATGGCTATTGAAAGTCATATTACCTCCTGGTGAGGATTCGGAGTTCGAAGGAGTCGGAGCCATAATGAACTGGTTTATCTCACAGTCAAGTTGACAGTCACAGTCAACAAGTTAGCCTACTATGAACTGTGAAGAGACACTGATATCCAGAGATGGAGTTTGAATTTCTCTTATCTTGCATCTAACCAGCAAACCATAAATAAATACTATTATTTCGAAAATTTTCAAGATACGATGAACAAAATTCCTTCAAACTTTCACACACCTGTATGAAGTTTCTTGTTCTTGAACACCTGTAACTTACTAACGGTGTGTCTCTGACTATATTTTGGAACACCACACCAGTATATTTAGTAGAGGGATTGGAAAACCAACATGTGCCTATAGCCTTCTCAAGTTCTGTGTGCACGTATCAAGGATAAGATTGAAGTAAAAATATACCTCATCAGTTGTCAATCAGGATTTTGTCCCAATTAGAATATATTCACTATCACTCACCACAATATATCGAGGCGAGAAAAATTAAAAGCTTGCAAAAACTTCTGACTCACAAGCTTACGCAACGGATAGAAAAAAGAAGAAGATTAACTTGCTTCTCCATATATTGTGCATGCACGGAAGTGCATTTAAGTAATACGTATATATAGTCACATCTCACATCACACTCTTCACAACTCATGTTATCACCAGAAACATTTTACAATGCAAAGAAATCAACCGGCTTTTACTCTAAACTCTTCTGCTTGCTTATTTACGTGTTCTGTCTGATAAGCGTCTCTGTATCAGTGTCATATATGCAGACCCAGGTTAAATATTAATGTTTTCTACAATCCTTTCCTGCACTACACTCACTCTTACCATTTAACACTTGTCTGGATAAGTTAAACAAAAGATCAGCATGAAGATAAAAAGTCGACTGGAAATAAACGTCCTTTAAACGTATTTTATCCAATGAGCCTTGCTTCTTGCTTCGTTTCTTCTCTTCCATTCAGCTCTGAAAAATGTCTCAAAAATGTACTTTGCTTATTGAAACCATAAATGTGTACCAAGTTACAATGCCGCCTGCCAGATCATGGCGCTTGTTTTTCGTACGCTCGTCTGCATCCTCCACATTTTCGCCAATCAAATAGTTAACTGGTGCGATAGGTGACAGTGCAAGTGTGCAACAACACATCCAAACATGCACAAAAAAACCAACAAAGACATCTTAATCGAGTTTCAGTACCACGCCAGTAAAGCACAAGATGAAATGCATGAAAGCAAGCAACCGAACAAGAACCATGTGTGTTGTGTGAAGCGCAATCGACTGCTGCAGTATTAGTTTACCACACCATACTAGGAAACTAGACCTGGAATTGAGCAGAAGCTGGACAACTGGGGAAGGAAATCATGCATGGCATGGCACATGCTAATGCTTGTTTATCGATTTACTGCTAGCAAATCTATTGAACAAACTGCTACGGACTTACAGACAGATGACGGCCGTTTATTTGGCCTATTCTAGTAGTTTCAGTTCACGCTAAAATTCGGAAATCATTTACAATGTGTCTAAATTTCCCTTTAAAGTCGCGTCAGATTTAGCATGTCAAAAGATTCAAGAGCACTTGTTCGAGTTTGTCACCAGTAATTACGAGGAATGATACTTTGTGCTTATGTACTTCATATACTTCTTTTACTTACCTACTGACTTACCAACGTACTATTAGATCTCTTTAAGCTACGACAAAAGTGTTATATCTATTTTCATTATTTCTTGGAATTGAAGGTCGCTCGTTTGTCGTTTAGCAGAATATCGTTGAGGTTGAGGTGTCGTTGACTATTTGTGACTTCTGGTCGGTATTTACGACTAATTTTGCAATACCTGGCATAGAAGTGATAGTTGAAGCATTTATAATTCAAAATGCCGAAAAAGAAGGGGGGGAAGAAGGGTGCAAAAATAGTGGATGGAGTGGCAACGAGTGAAATGACCAGAGAACAACTCGTTGGGCATGTTAGACGAATCCAGGTAAGATAAGAGCAGTGTGTGGCACGTGCATGCATTATATTGATGACGTTCTCTAATTAATTAAGACAATTTGTAAAATATTTAATGTGATATGCATAGAGCATTATTTGATTATGTATCAAATGTAGCTATGTATGTATGTATGAAACAGAAACTGTTTTTCTATTCATGATATATTTAATAATGTTTTAAGGTATTAATGACTGAATTTACTTATTAATTGTCAGATGGAATTAGACCGAGAACGGGAAGAGCGAAATTTCTTCATGCTTGAGAGAGAAAAATTATTCGCTTTATGGAACATTACGATGGAACAGCTACATGGTCAAAAAATCAAAGCCCAACTAGCCGTTGAGCAAATGGCTGAAGTAAGCTTCCGAATTCATATAGGTGAATTTAGTTTTAAGTATTCCTAGAATCCAAACTTAAATGTAATTTGATTTAATTATTCAGCACGACCAAGAAAAACATCTAGAAGTCAACATGCATAAGCAGAAATTAAGATATTTATTAACTGAACAATCGAGAAAGGTAGATGAGGCTCGCTTACATAATCTCAAGAAAATGAGACAAGCTCAAGAAGACATGCTTTCAGTTCAGGCAAGTCTGAAGGAATCAGTTAATCAAAAATCCAGAGAACTTCGACAAGCTCAAATAGCGATGCATGAGTTGATGCGACAAATGAAGTTGGAGAATGCGAAAAGTATTTCGGAGGTCAAAAACGATTTGTGTATGGAAATATCTCGAATGGAACGAGATTTTCTGAGAGTGGCTTACGAACGTGAAAAGAAAGACGAAGTATCGAATGACAATGAAAGAGAACTACAAAAGAATAACCATTTAGAACATATGGAACAAATGAAAGCTATGCATGACACGGAGATGGAAAAAATGAAAGGTTATTTTCATTTTATAACAACGAACAACTTAGCTACTATTGCTGCACTTCAAGATGAAATTAAGGAAATGAAGGACTTTGAAAAATCAGTTATGCAAGAGCTAAAACAAGCAAATCATGAATTACATGCGCTTGACGTAAAACTTCAGAATGATAAAGATGATCGGCAAAAAAATACAGTTAAAGATGCAAAAGTAACGGGAAGTGTTCAAACTGAACTGCGTAAAATGAGAGAAATCCAAAAAACGAAAGATAAATACACACGGAGCATGGAAATCGCAAATGAAGCAATGCTGCAGAAAGTTCGATTGGTGGATCAAGAATGTAAAATATTCAAACGTACACTAACCAAAGCGATTCTTGATATGCAACAAGAAACGGCAATGAAACGAATGCTTCTTGAATTAAAACTAAAAGCAGCTAGCCATCAGCAACAATCTTTCACAGAATTACCGAGTTCAGGAACGTTTTAACCAGCTCTCGTTAGTAATTACATCATAATTAAATCATACATATAAATTATATATATTTACTATAGGATTAGGTAATTTCAACTTAGGGAGCACCGTAATAGGGAATAGGGAATAACAACGTCCTTCGGTTGAGCGAATTTAATTCACTTTACTTCCTATTTGCGATTTGATACTTCACAATAATTATCTTACGTTGGCATAACACATAAACATGTTAGAAATAACAAAAATGAAGCTTACAGTGTAATATGTTTAGTTTTAATTAAAAATAAATCTCTAGTTCTGTAACTTGTAACCAAATAACTCCAAAAGTAATTAACTCATCCTTGAAATGAAATATTCTAGTATACATGAGAACTAATTCTAAAACAATGTTGAATCTAGTAGGAAAAAAACATTTATATTTTTAGCAGGAAGTTACACCTCCCCACTAACCTAATCATATGCATAAAATAGGCACTAATTATTCTAGTTCATTTTCTTCTTTCCAACCAACTTCGTCAGACAAAAACCGCCGTTTTCTAGCGGTATTCATGTACGGTCTCCATGCCCATTCTACATCTGCAGCAGCAGCATTTTCCAGGGTTCCAAGTTTGATTTCATATACTGCAAAACAAGATTAAACGTTATAGTGAACATAGAAGACCAATATATTTATTAGTAAAGCTAAAACGAACGCACATTTTAGCTGGAAACGTGGACCTTGTTCTGTCAGTTCATTGTCTTTCCCACCTTCCACTTTTTTATAAGTGTGATGCCGAACTGATATGTAATCATCATGGTTAGCAAATGTTATAACACGCTTACTATCAATCTTAGGAACAGGAAACAAATATTTTAAAATATTCTGAACCTATAAATAACATACAAAAAGGAAATAGGTAAAGTTTTCTTTACATTACAGATAGAGATTTAATGAAAGTCTTTCATATGAAGTAGATAACTAACATACCCTTTTCCCCAGAGCAGTTTTAAAATTATGAAATACTAGGTGCGGATATTGTTGCGAACAAGTTCCGATTCCGAAAACTTCGTGGCGCATTACTGTTCCTGAAATCGTGAAATAATTGTATCGTTCAATAAAGCACGTCTAATTAATCACATCAACGTTGTTATTAATCATTGGGTTTTAGCGCGCTTACCTTTGCAAACATTTTTAATCTAGCGGAGGGGTCCCGCGAAGTTGTGATAACTACCTTAGGATCTTCAACTCCAGCCCAACGATATTCGTCATCCTGACTAGATATCGCAGATCCACCAGTCTAATTAAATTGATTTAATATTCAAAATAATATTTAGAATAAAATCTCAACTATGGCAAATAATTCAAATATTTTCTCCCGTCACCTCAGGTGCATATGCTTCAGCTAACGCTGGTGCTTGGTCATCCCACTTCAAAGATTTCTGGAGACTTAAAGCAGTTTTTCGTAGGTCAGTATCAATCTTTCGCCCATCTAAAATTAAAATATTCTTATTGAATACCATAAACAACAACCAACAATTCATACTAAACTAATTACGCTACAAGTTAAAATTCATTTGAATCCAGGCTTAGAATTTCAGTCAAATTATGAACTGATGAAAACGATGATATTGAAAGCAAATCAAAACCTACCTTCCAATGCCCTATTGAGGCGATCTTTCTTCTCCTGCACTGCCTTTTTACGTTCTTCTACACCTTTCCGGTACAGAAATTCACGTCGAAGTCGAGCTTGACGGCGAATCTAAAACATAACACATAACATAAACAACACTGACAACTGACTGAATACGGACAACTGAATAGACTTCTTTACGCAATGATGTCAAAGCAGTATTTATTGCATTCATATGCAAACTTTGCACCGAATTTATAATTACACTTTTACATTGCAAGTAAAAGTCACAAGTAACACAGTCAGTTGACAGTATAAATAACAATCAATGATCACGTGGTTGTTTATCATTGCGAAATGTTACTGACCGTCTCAATGTACGATTTTCACGCTAAACATGAAGTAGTATTACGCAACATTACACCATTAAATTTATTGTTAGCTTACCATTTTTAGGTTTGTGGTCGAGGATTGAGGATAGATGTATTTCTTGATAATTACTTAATTAATTTTGACTCTAGTCCTACTCACAAGTCATTAATTTTAAATAAACAGTCAGTCATCAAGTTAAATTAATTAGTAAATAATTTTCAGCTAATGGTTTTAAACATTAACAATTAACGTACCACGGTCACTGGCAACCTGGTTTTCTACAGATGTAAAAACACAACGAATGTTACGGAAGAAGTAAAAATGAGCTATTAGACAGAGAGCTAAAAGAAGCTGCAGAGCCTGAGCACATGGTGTTGCACTCTCTGTACACTTGGTGAATCCCCGCCAGCACCGTGCATCGACCACCTCAGCACCGAACATCCAGCACTGCCCCCTGGCACCGAACTTCCAGTACTGAATTTCCAGCACTGCCTCCCCTCTGTCACCGAGTTGGGTTCATAGTTCAAAATTTAAAAACTCAGTGAGGTGACTAAATTTAATCAAGCATGTTAATTTATTTTGTTTGGTTAGGTTAGGTTAAATCGGTGAAACCCCTACAGACCCCTCACCCGCCCGCTTTGTAAATGTCTTTATCAATGGTTAGGTTAGGTTTACATGGAGAGTCAAACCGGGTGGGAAAGCGGGTGGTAGGGGGAGGTCCGGTTAAATCGACGGTTACTACTCTTGCGTCGGATGATTGGTGCTAAAACACCGGTGGTAATGGCAGTCCTGGTCCTTATAAACGAGCACAGCACTGTAATAAGCCATTCAAAAACCATGAACAAAGTTTTTGATGGAAAATCGCCAAAATTAGAACTATGAGAAACCGCTGGCACATGTAAAACAACATTGATGCACAGAACTGTAGTAAATGCAAATACAATTCATAAATATAAATCAGTGCTAGATTAGCCAGTCGCGCAAAATTGGTGCTGGAAATTCAGTGCCAGGGGGACAGCGCTGGAAATTCAGTACTGGAAGTTCGGTGCCAGGGGGCAGCGCTGGAAGTTCGGTGCTGGAAATTCAGTGCCAGGGGGACAGCGCTGGAAATTCAGTACTGGAAATTCAGTGCTAGAAGTTCGGTGCCAGGGGGCAGCGCTGGAAGTTCGGTGCTGGAAATTCAGTGCCAGGGGGACAGCGCTGGAAATTCAGTACTGGAAATTCAGTGC
>JAHZNA010003862.1:0-30467 GCA_027743935.1 Sinodicranocentrus sp. ZH6 | reverse complement strand
CAATGGCTGTCTCATGTCGGTTAAAGTCATGCAGTAAGTTGTACTCGTGTTGGTATGGGTACAAATGCATGTTTACCGTGTGCGCATCTGCGCATGTGCAAGATACCACATTTACAGAGTGAATGATATATACAATCCGCTGTTGGAATATAGACTGGATAGGATCTTTGACTATACACCAGTTTGATTTTTTTTATTCTTTTTTTCAGTCCAGTATTTCGTATACATCGTAGCTAATTATTACTTATTCCTCAATGAATCAATTGTTATTTGCAGATTCGTGAATTCCAAAAGCAGCACTTAACCGCCATGAATTTATACAAACTGTACAACAAGCCTACCTATTTTGGATGGGCTATTGCCAGTCTTCTTACAAAAGTTGATGTATCCTCAGTCCCTGACCCGATTTCTCTACTATTAGCGGAAAGAATGTTGAGCAAGTATTTCGCTGATCAAAAGACGCCCGTTGAAGATAGCATTTTGAGTTTGTACTTAGAAACACTAAAAAAACAGGTAGCTACTTATTACTTCAAGATAGTTATTACTGAATTTGGTATTTGATTAATGTGATTGGGATTTTTGTTCTTCTCTCATTTCATCAGAGCAAATGGAATGAAATTTTGACCCTTATGAAGCGTCATGGTTACCCGCTGTCTCCATGGACTAACGATCACTTTCATAATCATTATGCTTTGGCCTTGCGAGAACTGAAGATGGATGATGAGCTGTTTGATTATTTAAAGTCTTCTTTTATGAAAAAGTAATAAGGACATGACATGAATGGTTAGTTGTGGATAGTTTCGTTCAATCGTCAAGCTAATATGCATGTGATTATTTTTGTAGTATGGACGATTATGATTTGTTGAAGCAAATCGTTACAACAATCGGCAAGGAGCATCAAGACATGGTCGAAAATCTGTTAAATCTGCTCCGAACCCGCTACCCAAGTCGTGTAGTTGGACTCACCGACTTGCTCTTTATATCAACTTACCTGAAGGCTGAAGAGGAGAGTTCTCAAGACATTAAAAATCGCATCAAAGAAGATTTAGAGATGGTTTGTACTCACGGAGCAGACAAGCCATCCTTGCATGCTGATATCAGTGGTTATTTAGGCAAGTTGAAGACACCAGAAGCAAAAGATAACTTTTTAAAGTTCTTAAATCCTCATGCTGGATCTGAGGGACATTTTCACTATGATTCAGTAAGTTTCTGGTAAATTTTTATTCGACCCCTTGATTATATCATGCTTTATGCAAAATTTTATTCGACCCCTTGATTATATCATGCTTTATGCAAAATTTTATTCGACCCCTTGATTATATCATGCTTTATGCAAAATTTTATTCGACCCCTTGATTATATCATGCTTTATGCTTGCACGAGTTTTAAATTTAAGGGGCATTTTTTCATGTGAAGGTTGGGAAGATCGTGAAAGATGTCAACTACGAGTTGGTGGAGCGAGACCTACATCCGGATAATGATCCAATGAAAAGAATGGAGCGTGCTCACCGATGCTTAAAAAAGTTTGTAATTTGTGAGGACGCAAAACTTCGAACGGCTGACAATTTGAAAACAAAGGAGTCCGACTACCATGACCCTTTCCTTGTCATCGCTGCTAGTAGTTTGATGACAAATTATGACGAGGATTTGGTCCAGTTTGAGGGTATTATTGGGAAAGTTCGTGTAGAGAAGCCAGAGTGGGTGTTTGCCGCAAGCAGTTTTGCCGGGCCTAGTTGCAAACGAGCTAACAGATCCCAACTCACGACTGAGAACCACAATGAAGCAGGCAGCAGTAGGGGAGCTCGGGAACTTCAAATGGAGCTTGAGAAAGGGAGTGGCGATGCTGCTGTCAAGTCTGCAATCAACGGTGTGGAAAATTTGAAACTCAAAGATGAACTGGAAAAGCCATACGTTGTACTTGATGAGGAGTACCTTATAACGGCAGCAGTGGTGTTGATGGAATACGCCTTGGAACGAAGTGCATTCAACCACACGATCCGGATTCTCCTGTCCAAAGCATACAGTCGCTTAGGAGCCATTCAACGAGCTTGTCAAGTAATTCAAGGTCTGGATCTCAAACACATTCAGTGGGATACCTTGGGCTACTTGATCCTCTGGAGGGTTCCAATCGCGGGCCTGTATTCTGAAGCCACAAGAATGATGGCCATTGCTGAGCACATGTATTCGGGTTATAGACGGGAGGTAATTGATTAGCAACTAGAGTGGAGCAAATTACGAGTCCAAACTCGTTTACGCTATATCCTTTTCTCACTTGCAGAGCATGGAACATGTCATTTCCGCTTACAAATACGGAACTTTCAGCAAAATTAACGAGTTCATGGGATTCCGCGATACGCTTTGTAATTCCATCCAGTTCGGGTTGGTCTTGTGTGAGCGAAGACTGCTCGAGTATTTCGGAGCCACGGGTAATCTTGCAGAAGTGAGGAAGGTACGGGAATGAATATTTTATATAGAATGGTTTTATTGAGCATCATGAGAAGAATGCAAAAGGTAGTTTTATTTTAAGTGCTGATATTATATAATACTCTTGCAGACAGCGGAGAAAAATTTGCTAGAGTTACGTTCGGAAAGCATGTTCGTCAAAGAGGAGGATTTCACGGACAATCGAGATTTCACTGTGCTGCAACACTTGGAAACGGACGAGCGTTTGGCGGCGCTCCAGGAGTGCACGTTTCCGGCAGAAATTAGCATGTTCAAATTGAGACGCACAATTTTCGCAACTCTTACTCATGTGCTTACGGTGACATCGGAGTTGTCTCAGCCTGAAAACCTGAAGATGCATGTTGAAGGGATTGTGGCGGGCATTGAGCAGCTGGAAAGTAGTTCTGCGTATTTTCAGGGACTTTTAAATTCCGACAAAAATGCAGTAAAAATTAATAATTAATTATAAGATTTCAATTTTGGCGTTGGTTTTAGTGAGATTTAACAATTTAGCTAATATTTGACTCTGATTTCAGCCGTCTTTTCATGGACTATGGCCGCACAATGCATGTCAGCTGGAAAACCTTGGGGGTATAAAGATGATACGCTCTTTGTTGCAAATCCTGGTGGACCTACTCAATAACGTCAAACCACCTCTTGATGTACTGGGCGAGTTAACTCGGGAAATGAAAGAGCAGTCAGGCGGAATGCTTACTCTGCTCCAAAACAATTTGCAAACTCTCTCGCTTCTTAAAATGGAAAAGGGCATCCAAGACATTCACTGGGTGTTCGAGGTAAACAATAATCACATGGTGCCTTAATTAAATCTCATCGAAAATTCAGTTAATGACACAATAACTGGTGTAAATTTCAGTCAATGTCCAGTAGCCGGTTTATAGTTGAAGTTGTGGTAGAAATCATTAAAACTACTAGTGAAACGTCCAAGTCAGGGAAGAAGAAAAAGACTCGAAGTGTAAGTGTAGCTAATAACTAATTTTAGCCATTTTAAGTAAAGTTGTTGGCTCGTCTACGATAGCTCTCACTCTGCTTTTTATATGATTCGATTGTGAATAGGAGTCTGAGTTTAAGAAGGAGATCGCACTGGTCATGGAAACAGTGGAGTCAGCCTGCAAATCCTTGCTTGACCACGCTGTCCAGCTAAAATCAGGTGCACTCACTTTTGGGCCTTACGCTTGGGAAAAGGTGAATTCCCACTGGGATGGCTTGTTGGGGGAAGACTTTAAGCAAGTTTTTGGCAGTTGCTTCGACAACACGCAGCACTTACTTATTCAAAGCATCCTGTACCAATTAGAGGAAACGCGGGACCTCGTCACAGATCTTGTGGCGTACGTGGAAAACTGGGCCCCTTAAACTAGGAATTAAAAAGGAGCGGTATATAGTCGTCTACGCAAAAGGATGATACGGAAACCTACCTTAAATAATCATGAACGGTTAATTTTTTAGATTGTTAATTAGTGTGTCTTGTTGTTTGTGCTACACTTAATCACCTCTACCCATCCTACTACATATATGTCTTATTGTTTCCTTTTGTTGAGTAGTAGCAGAGTCATTTTATCTTTTATCCCAGTAAATCAGCTGTTTCAAGTACACTTGGCCTTTTTGTGGAGGGTGTGCTAGTCGCACCACGTGTTTTTATGTACCTAATTCTCTTCCCTTCGTCAACTTTCTATCGAAAGTATTCTAGTCTGAGCTTTTAAAAATTGGTTGTGTGTGTAAATCGTACGGGTGATGATGAGCATATTATTATATGTGTGTGTATATATGTGAGTGAGATTATCTAGATGAAATTTTTGGTTGCACAAGAGAGTTGTACCTAGCCAACCTCTTTGTCTCTTATCAACGCTCAGGAGGATGTGTAGTGTTTAAGTTGACTTTGTGTGATTGTCTGCAATGAAAAGACGAGCTCAAGTTTTCCCTTTCTTCGGTCACAGAGATTTAGAGATGATGGTTTAATCATGAAGTTATACGTAGTTATATATTTGAACGGACAAGCATATTCCCACCCATCTCCTCTTATCTTGATGGTTCCCAACTTGCTAGAAGCATTTTTCGCTCTTTCTCAGCAAGCCGTCTTCCATCAAGATGACTGTGTGAGTTGGGTGAGGAATGTCAACTAGTAATAATTTGTACTTTTTTAAACATCTAAAAACAACGAAAAGAGTCCAAGTGGAAGAGAGTTACCAGCGAATTTTTATTTTCGTTTGTCCTTATCTGTTCCTCGGTATCTTGTTAGCTAAACAATGTGTCTTCCTGAAAGAGCCATCACTGCTATAACGTTTTAATAGAACAGAGCTGAAATAATAACAATTGCATTTTGTTTTAATATCTTATTGTTAGTGGAACAAATTAAAGATTACTGTGTACAACGATACGGTTTTACGTTCCAGAGACTTTTTCGTAACAAATAATGTAACAAATTTGAGGGGATACGCCTAAAATAAAGTTGTCCAGAGAGAGAAAGAGAAAGTAAAATATTTGGTGCATCTGTATTAACTTTTGCTGAGATTGATTTGATGATTATTACATGTGATTAGTGGTGGCGTGTTACATAACTAGGAGGCGATTTGGGCAGGTTGACAAAATATAGTTTCGGAAAATTAGGGGTGACATTGAATCGATAAAAAGATAATTTTTTTGCCTTCAGTGCTCTCCTCTTAAGAATTAGCTGTAGAGAATGACATGACGCATCTGAATGAATGACTGTTTTTGCCATGAACATGGCCTCACAAACATGTTCTCCAAGGTTGTGGTTCGTACTTGATGAGCTTCTCTTTTGCAGCGTCAGTTGGCACGTTGGATCCTTGCAGTTAAAGCAAAACCGGTTTGCCATCCGGAGAAGGTGGCAAATCTACTTGCATCTCATATATATCATCATCATCATCCAACACCAAAACATTCACAGTTGCTTCGCATTTTTGCCACTTGACAAGGATTGTTTACGTCTTCCTTCTATCTCGACAACTCATCTCGAACGGTGATGGTCAAATGATGAGAATATTGTTGAATTTAATCCACCTATTTGCTAATAAAAGTCATGTCATTCCTTCCCATTTCTGATCATTAAATAGCCATTAGTGGAGTTTGTAGCGAGGAGCCTTGCAAAGAGTTACAAAGTTCATGACATTTTGTCAGTGACTTGCTCCACAGTTTCTCAGAGAAGCTCATGGGGACCGTAATCATAGCATCACATTGCATCTTTCTCTGTCCGCATTTTAGGGAGCATAATATAAAAATCTTTCCCACTCTCGCATATATTTGATAGGTATCAAGCAAATTGTAGTCTGCGCCCAATTCCCATAGCCCGTGCTCATTTGATGTGCATATTTGAGACATGGAAGGAGCAAAAGGGTCAAATGTCAATTAGGAATTAATTCTAAATACCTGAATTTTGGGGTTTTCTTTCCTCCTGCTCTTAGGAACTAGTTTAGGTTGACGTAAATATAAAGAATGCAGCATAGCAGTGCAATAATAAGCCAAGGTAAGCTGATACTACTCATCTTTCATCATTTGCATATATATTTGTCCAATTGCAATTGATGGAGGACCAGCTTTACTTTTTGTACAATTAGCTACTTGTATAATCTTAATAAGTGTTACATGCGTAACAAAAGCATCATTCATTCATTACCTTTCATGATTGGATTTGCGCACACTAAACAAGCCTCAAGCGATCATGTTGAAGATATTAAGACAAGTTGAATAGATTGGCTCACTGACGCAGTTAATGTAAATGAAGAAAACTTGCTCAGTTTACGTACCTGTTATTGTAGTCCTCCTCTGTATAAAGTCTTTCGTGAGACAAAAAATTGCCTAGCAACAACAACTCATCGTCAGTCACTGAACGAGCTATTGTGTCCGCCGCACTCTCCCTCTGTAAACTCTACTCAGCTAGATGATAAATATTGTGAAGAATACTGTCCATTTTTTGACTCAACTAGGTCAAGATTAGCTAAATGTCTCATATATTCATCGTTAACTGCTTTACTTATCATTCTTCTGTACATCATGGCTACTCTACCCCAAAACTCTGTCCAATTACTTTGATGGCATTATTTTTTTGTCGAGAAATGAAAATCGAGAGAACGAGCTATAGGTTCAAATACAAACGACATATGGGAAACTTGGACAAACCACTTTTCGGACTCTGAAAACTTAACTTGGCTTCGGTCAAAGTTGACCCCTGAACAAGTTGAAGGTTATCTTTTACGTAGGATGCAAATTGTTTGGGCAAAACATGTAACTATTATTTGTACACATTTCAAGAGTAATTAAGCTTTGCATGTCAAATAACCGCCTAAATTAGCACTTGCATGTTGTTGTTGTTTTTTCTTTGCATAAGGATATTTTTTCTCTCATTTAAAATGAGTATAAATTTTAATGTAAAATTGGAGGACGTTTTGGAGAAGGCTGTGTTAGAGGGCAGTCGACAAGAAGCGTGTGTAATGAATGGCTGTGTGGAATTTCCACTTGCAGTCTCTCCCTCCTCATCTCACGCTCATTACTTTTCCTTCTCGATTTCAGTATCAAGTTATAATAAAAAAAATTCACACAAGTCACCTGTAATTGATGGAGTGTGACATAGGAGGCCCACATAATTATTTTAGAACATGTAACGGCCAATTTGATAAGCTCGACTACGAAGTAGCAGTACCCTCGCAACTCTAGCTGTTTTCGGAAAAATAAGATAGTAGTAGCAAGTAATTGTCAAATTGGTAGCAGTTCTTAGAAAAACATGCAACAAGGAGAGATGCGGTTGTTTTAGTGCATTGCATGCATGCAATAACAACAAAATATAATATTTTATTTAACTATGTTGTTATGGGAGCCTTGGACTGCGACTTGATTCCGCTCTGCAAATCTGATAATGTAAAAGATGAGGGTATGCATGCATACACAGATTGCATAGATTATAGAGAGAGATGCTAATAGACTTAAGCAGAGCAAGCTTGTCTTCATTCTAGTCCTGTTTGACGACCCGTGTGCGACCAAGTGGTCATCATGAAGGAGCAATAACAATGTGAGACGTCGTATGAAAGCGATATCATGATAAGTGAAGTATTGAGCACCGCCTAACCTCATGCCTATCTGTTTAATGCATAAAAGAGAAAAAGCAGAGGGCCCCTATCAGTAGCAGAAATATTGTTGAGTGAATGGAGTGAGCAGTGCGGAGATATAATTGAAGAAACTGCTAATTTCTTGGGAAGAAAGAGTGGTTGTTAGTGGCATGGAGAGACTAGTAGGATGGTGGAGTGTAGCAAGGCAAGAGCATGAAGGAGAGGTGAGAGTGGTGCTTCAGGTTTCAGTGGTTCAGAAGATGTGATGCGAGAGAGTGAGTTCCATTTCCATCAAGACCTTACCTCACTCACACGCACAAACTCACTGGGATAGCCAAGTCATAATATTATTCCACGTTTTCCACTGCTGCTATTAAAACAGAGGAAAGAGCGAGTGCTTAACGTCTATGAGAGTTAAATAAAAAAGCTGTGTTTTATTTTGTTGCTTGGTGATGTGGTGATCATGAGGAGGCAAGGGATTCTTTGCTAATTTGTGAGGGATTACAAATTACAATCACTGTCATTACTCCTTTACATGCCCATTTTGTGTGCCATTAGAAAAGCCATCAGTATTATTAATCATCATGAGGGGTGTTTAAAGGGCCTAGGTAGAGGTCGCCAAATTACCAACAGCAGATTTACTTACTAAAATTCTCCTTTGGAGTCTTCTCGCTTTTCTTGGTGGAATATCATTTCTGTACCAAAGGTTGGGTTCCTTCAATCCTTCAATATAATATTCCACTGCCATTTACATTTTGAAGATAATCGCGTAGTGTGGATTTGTGAAGGTGGACCTTGCGCATTTTTGCTTCTTTGCGTCGTCCTGTCCATATTCCGTCGATATTGCTCGTCAAGTCTAATCCGGCTTTTTGTGAGGAACCTCATTTTTCATCACTTTATGGTCATCTCTTGGTTATGGAGTAGAGGAAACGGTAATATAGAGTCAGGGTCATGTTTAATGGTTACAGTGGAAAATGTAGATGAGATGCGTGGGTGTTTGTCGTTAAAGGCGCTTCTCACTCCTCTACTCTATTAGCTTTGTAGTCAAGTGAGGCATTATAACTACTACTCCTTCCTGGCTTCCTGTGCTCAACTCAGAGAGACGGGAGCGGAAGCGTGAATGAAATTAAGCTACGTTTTGAAGTGACCAGAAATTTCCGATAGGAATTACGTCAAAGGATTTAATCAAGCCAATAATTTTGTAGTCCCCAGAGTTGAAAGCGGAAGTATAAAAAGTGAAGATGTAATGTGACATGCTCGTGTATAGTATAAAAAGTAGAGATGTAATGTGAACTGCTCGCGTATAGTATAAAAAGTGATCTGTACCTGCTCAAGTAGTTGCAAAGCTACACACGACGTGTTTGTTGGAGTGCAAAGATGAAAAGGCCTTTTTTGTTTGCGCTGTGGGTGCACGAGCCATCAGACACTTTTAATGGACAGGCGAACACCTAGGTGTTGGAACATTGTCACCATGAAGAAGAACAGTATGGGTGTGGTCAAGTTGTTGCATTGTTTTCGTATTCAGTTTGTGGTGGGCTTGGTGATAACGTTGGGCAGGAGTGAAACGACGCTAGAAGATCATCATAGGGTAGAGTCAACTCCTTCCCTGTCCAAAATGGTGGATTTGTCTGTGCCGACGTCGGAGATGAAAAGTATTTACCCTGGACAACACGTGGAAAGCGTGCTGAGGGTTGAGGATGAAGACACCCCTCATCAAACGTATTATCCCACGGTGAACAAGTGCTGTCCCTTCTTTTCCCGCTATGAAGCTGGAAAATGTGTGCAGGCTCAAAACTCATCCAGAATGGTGAGAACTCATAATGAGCCTTATTGGGAAGCTCCAAAAACAATGGTCACTCTTTTGGGAAAGGATTTGGATGGGATGGAAATTTCCAACGATACTGTAGTCTTCAGGTGAGATACGTATTTTGTCTCCAATTTTTTCATCGTCCAATTTTGCATGCGGGGCTCGTTTATTCTCAAAATCTAGAAATCACGCTTCACACTCTGAGAAAATGAATAAGTTTTTGAAGCAAGAGTTGGTCAATTTTGGCAATTATAATAGCGTGGCTGTTCATGTTCGTAGTGGGAAAATGAGGATATCTTTGAAGTTCTATAAGAGTTTATGGCGTGATAAAATAAAGGAACGAGGAAAACAAAAAGGTAGACATGAGAATAATAAAGAAGGTCTCTGCCATGGACACGTCCAAAATAAACGCTTAAAACGATAGCTGCAATTTATTAATGACGCGTGGGAAAAGAGTTTCCTCACTCGCTCCTTGTCTCATGTTAATTACCACAAGAGAAGCGTTTCTACTATTTTACCATTCATTCCGGCATGGAAATACAATGAGAACGCCATTATTATATATGTCTATTTGTTTGTTTGTATCTTCTTTTGTGAAATTTGTGACGTAAATGGTGCATGAATTTGCGTTTAAAGTGGTCGTCATATGAAGCAGGTGGAAGAAGCGTGACCATGAACTGTTTTTAAAATATTTTTTTACTAATAAATAGTAGTTGCTTAAGTGTGAAGTAAAATTTTGGTTTTGTTTCAGACTGCGTGTGTCCCAACCTGCTTGCTCGTCAACAAGGGTAGAAAGGATTATCAAACATGACCTCTCTGAACTTGATAACTTTCATCATAACAACGTGTCCGGAAGTGGTGGATCCGAGCCGGCAGTTATCCTCACAACGGATGGAATGTTGGTTTGGATGGATGAACGGGAGCTGATGAATCAAGTATCTTATCAAGACTTTTGTATTGACATGTAAGTCTTAAATCATCAATCAATGTTGTATCTTAAATGTTGTTATTGTTTGTTAGTTTTATCATGATAATATGAATTGTGTTTCAGAGTGGAGGAAAATGTATTCGTGGCTGTTTTATGCACTCCAGCGTGCAATGAGCGACAACCTTGTGTTCGCAAGTGTTGTCGACAAGACAGCGTTTTGTTCAACTCGTCATGTATGCTAAGTGACAGAGCCTGGCTTCCTCATTTGTATTCCAGCCCTGGCCAACCTCTTTCCAGTTCGGATGTCTCGGGCCTAAAAGTCAACTACAAGATTGGTCGACCGAGATGTGATGAATATTATAAAGTTTCTTTGAGGGATGAGCCAGATGAAAAGTAAGTGTTTGAGAAATGGCATAAGATGGGATGAGGAGGTTTTGTGTATTATTTATGTGTATTTAAAAAATGTGATTTGATGACAGGGCTTATCTCCTCTTGAATGGTACTTTGGTTCTGGAGTCACACAGCTCGAAAACGTTCATAGAGCCAGATCAGTTCTGCCTGGATGGGGCTGGATCCCACACGTTTTTATTGGATACCAACGCCGACTACCCAGAACCTTTTGAGATTGTTCATTTTGGAGGCACGGAATTGGATCAGATTGCTCTTATTTGTTTTTCTGAAGAGGGAATGCAGCAAGATGAGGATGTAAGAGGGAATTATATTTTGCTTCTGGTTGTTTTACTAAATATTTCACAATTTTACAAAATGATGATGATTGAAAAAATTGTGTTTGGATTAGGAATGGAGGTTGAGGTTGTACGCTTCCGTAAATCTGATTTCAACTTTCTTCCTCCTTCTCACTGCGATTGTGTACGTGATCCTGTGGGAACACCAGAATATCCATGGGTGGCTTCAGTATTCCTACGTGATTTCCCTTCTTTGTGCCAACATCTTCCTGTCTGTGGTCCAGTTTGCACCGGATTCCCTTCAGCTTCAACATGAGTGCCTGGTTTGCTGCAGAGTGATGGGTAAGGAGCAAAAAAGTGGTTTCTTTCTCATCCTCTCAAAACTTTAAAGCGATTATCATTTTGCGAAAAAAGTTTGCTTTTTGCTTCTCCCCTTGCGAAAATTGTAATGATGAGGAAGGTTGGCGAGAGTTTGTACAAACAAAACATGAAAATTATTTGATTTTTTGCTCGCATTTCATGACGCAACTATAATTGCGGCTTCATCGATAATGATGATGGATGTAGACTTTGATGGGAAAAACAATTATGACACTGTTTTGCTTTGTTTCATTCTAGGCTCGCTAATTCACTTTTCATACTTGTCAGCCTTCTTTTGGCTGACATCCATGAATTTTGACCTGTTCTGGACGTTTAGGTAAGGGTGAAGATTTAATGAAAATGGTGAGCTGATGATGCAATGATGTTAAAATATTTGTGTTTCTTTTCTGCAATGCAGTGGATGCCGTCCTTTGAGAACAAGTACAAATACAGGGGAAAAGAAGCGCTATCTTGGCTTCTTACTTTTTTCACTCGGCTTTCCAACTTTAATCGCTGGAACTGGACTTGTCCTTGACAGCTTGTTCAAGTGAGTTTAGTGCTGAGGAGCGTTGCATTTTGCGCTTTATTTATGGCCTATGCATGTGAATGCAACGGAGGAATGAATGTTAAAGAATAATAATAATAAGAATGTTTGTAGGGATGATCCTCAGCTATTTGTGATAACGCCAAGATTTGGAGAGCGGAATTGCTACTTTTATGGAGAGAAGGAAAAGCTTCCTTACTTTTATGGCCCGGTTGGATTGCTCCTCACAATCAATTCAATCTTCTTTGTTTGCACAATCTATTCACTGCACAAATTGCAAAATGATACCAAGTTTGCCACAAGGCAAAGCTCAAGGCAGGAGAAAAAGAGGTAGGAAGCAAATTTGTGTTGTGGTTGCTGAAAGTTTTTGCAACATATCATTTCAGATAATGACTCGTCGTATGTTTGATTGAGGTTTAAATAATGGTTTGGAAATTGGTTTCATGTAGATTCCTGCTATTTATGAAGTTATTTGTGGTGATGGGAGTGACTTGGATTTTCGACGTGATATCCTGGGCCACAGAGCAGCTGAACCCGGAGGAGAGGAAATTTATTCGAAGAATGTTCGTCCCTACTGATCTCCTTATAGCGCTTCAGGGCGTTGCCATATTTGTAATTTTCACCTGCAAGCCGAACACTTGTCGAAAGTTGGAAGCGCAGTTTAAAAAGTTTTCAGTGTATCTTCAGGAGCAGAGAGGTGAGTGGTTAAAGAGAAAAGCTTATTTTGTGCGTGTCATGTGCACTATCAATCCATTATTTCCACCAGAGTTGGTTATCGAGTAGCTAACTGTGCTGGGTCTGTCCTGCAGACAAGAAAACTGATGGCTTGAGCTCCACGAGAGTGAGATTGCAGCAGATTCTTATCTGGATATGCCTCCTTATCATCCCCATTGTTAACAAGCTGAGGGAGTTTATGAGCTTCTGCTGCCGAGCCACGAGGAGTCTGGAAGGGAGGCGAAGCTTAAATCACAATAGTACGTTGACCTCAACCTGGGATAAAACTAGGAAGGCCAGCGACTGCTCAGTCTCAACTGTTATTACGCATGTGGATCACCACGGCTCCATTGAAATGGACTGTGCGAGAAGCTCGAGAGCTGGAAATTTCCCTGGAAATAAGGGATAGGCCCGATAGATAGGGCTGTACGACGTCTCCTTCAATTCATGGAAAAGAGTTTTAAAATTTATTTATGAGTGGGTGCACAGCTGCATCTATTACATTTATAATCATTTTGTGATAATTTTAAATTAATCGAATTAACCACTAGTTTTTGTATTAATCTATGTGATTTCGTCAAACAAACTATAATTTATTTAATGACCTTGTCAATTCACACGTTTTGCAGTATTTCTTCAATGCAGTTGATAGGTCGGCGCTTGAAAAAGCAAAATGTGAACTGCGTAAAATAAAAATTACCATGGATGCTCGCATGTGATCAGTTGTTGTTATTGTTCAGCTTGGCGCATTTCAGTATTGAACTCTGTTATATCAAATATCATGTTATGAAAATGTATACACGAAAATACACAGGTATTCCTAGATACATGTATAAAAATAATTATGTACAACTTTGTATAAAAATAATTATGTACAACTTTGTATAAAAATAATTATGTAAATGCGAATGTTTAAATTTAAGCAGTCATGGAATACAGTAGAAATTTCGGGAAAGGCATGTTTTGTTCAAGGAACCACAATAATATTTTTACGCACCGAATGCACACACGTAGCTCATTCTCGACGAAATAATCCAAAGTGCAACATACTTTTTACTTTAGTAGGCAGGCACACATGCATGGAAAGCTAATTTAGTTTTGTGAACGTGTCATGGTCAGCATAATAATGAGTACACAGAGAAGAGGTGAGTCAGCCTCAAAAGTTTCCGAATATGTCATAAAAGGTTAGCGTATTTTTTTGGTGAAATGGTGCAGTTTGCTGGAATGTTTTTATGGAGCAAGAAATGCATAATTGGGATCACCAAAAAATAAAACCATCGCAGTGTCTTTTCTTTTTCATCAAAGATGGGTGGTGGAGATAGTGGTCTTTATCGACCTCAAAAAAATGTATGTGGTCAAAGCAAGAGATGAGTACCTACGATAAAGTCGAATATAAATTCAAGTTCAACTTTTAGTATTTTGATTGGGCTCAGCCCACAGCTTGGGGAAAAACGGGGAACGTTTTTTTACTACGTGTGGAAAATGAATGCTACGGTTTTATTGGTTTTCCTGCATGATACCTCCTCTGCCCAAAGGAAAGAAAGAAATGGTGACAAATTATTTCGCTCTTTTATAGCCTCGCTCTTTGTTTCCTCGTTGGCATTTGGATGATGAGGTGATTGATTATTTTTTGGACATTGGACAGCGTTATTCAACATTCATTTTTTGCTCGTGGTTCAAGTGGAAGCATGTGAAAGTTTGTCATCTAAAAATATTCGAAATATAGCATAGTTTTGGTTAAAATGAGAGTTTTTGAGGGTTTGAGGATAGTTGGATTGTTGACCCTTGTCCTGCTTTTGAAATGCTTGCACTGTTCTCATCTCTCTTTGTACGAGTGTCCTTGCCAGGGGGATAAATGCACTGTGGACAAGTCTCCTTGGACCAACTTCATTTACGAGATATCGGAAAATGAAATAGAGAACGTGACTGTAAGGTAAAAAAAATCATACAATTTAGCCAGAAAATGTGGAAGGAATTGGCGTAGTTATTATTAAATATTTAAAAATTTGATGCTGAATTTCATCACGTGATCATGTTGACTTGGATTTTTATTTGTGTGTAGTCTAAAACATGGAAATGATCGAATGTGCGAATTCGGTCCGTCAGAAGAGATTTCCGTGGATCTCTCCCATCCCAACAATACTTACGGCTATCATGGACAACTCCATGGAGTGAAGAATAGGAGGGAGAACGTCTCTTTTGAGATCGACGGGAAAGGGGTTCTCTTCCTCCCAAGTTATGTTCAGGGTGTTGAGCAATTCACTAAACAGAGTTACTGCATTCAACGGTAAAATAATTTTCAAACTCTTGTTTTTTCAGTATGGAGGAGAGTTGCGAGTCGATTGACTGAGGAATGTATGCAATTGTTTTTTAGAGAAAATGTGACTCACTCTTTGCTAAAGATTTGTTGCGGGGCGTTGGAAAAGTCGTGCATTCGTAAATGCTGCCCGCATGGCTACGCATTCACAAATAATGACAGCAGCACATGCGTGGAATATGAGGGAGATGCATGGGACGTACCGGTGATGATGTCATCACTGAAGGGAAGAGAAGACGCAAGTCTGAAAATCCGGACGGGTTTCCCTGAATGTGAAATGTTGCCTTATAACATTAGCACCGTCTTGTCCACTTCCCTCACCAAATTCAACATTCCTCGACAACCGTAAGAAGTGGATTTTTTGTGAATTCCTAATCAATCATAATATGTGTTATATGATGGCTGCGATTTGCATGTATTCGTACAGCTTCCGCTTGTATGGAGATGGAACACTCAAGTATCTTCCTGGGGCTGGGTCGGGGTGGAAATTGAAACCTCAAAATGCCGACTACTGCGTTGACCAACTTGTCGTAGCGAAAACGGATTCTGACCTGACATGTGGGGTTGAGGAGCAAGACGTGCTTATCATGTGTAGCGAAGCGTATGCAAAAAAGGAGAAAAAGAACGACTGGGTGAGAAAAGCATTGTGCATTTTTCTGATTCTCTGCTAATTAGTGAATGAATTAGATGATAGATATCCTTGATAGATTTACCGGGTTGTGTACATGAGCGGTTTTGTGATTTCGATCGTCGTCCTCCTCGCTACCGCCGTAGTTCATTTTCTTCTGTGGGAAAAGCAAAACAGTCACGCTTGGACGATTCTCTGCTACGTGCTCAGTCTCACACTTTTCTACACTTGTCTTCTCACAATTCACGTTGAAGAGATGAGGAAACGCCTCTCCTCCTTTTCAGACACTTTCATTCCTCTTTTCCCGAAACAGTTGTGCTTTGCCTTGGGTACGAGAGAAATGTAGCAAACAAAAAATCTAGTCCTTTTCATTTAAAACTAATGGGATTATTTATTCGCCTTTTTGATGGATTTAGGAGTGACGACCCATTTCCTGGGAATCTTTTCCTTTGCTTGGCTCTCCGTCATAAATTTTGATCTTTGGTGGACTTTCCGAGTTTTGAAGCCGATGCACCAACGGAATCTGGATTTGAAGAGGCTCTTTTGCTACGCGAGTTTCGCATTTGCAATCCCTACTGCTGTCGTGTCCATTGCGTACGGCTTCCAAATCAGCTACGAGTATGTAACCTCCACCATTCTTGTGCATGAATGTATTTTTCACAATATGTTTGAGTTGCGGAAATAGTTAAAAATAGATTTTTTTTCTCTTCTTCTTCCGAGCCATCCATTACGCTGAGAGTGTTTGGTTTGGCTATTAAGTGTATTTTATGATGAGAGGTGGAAAAGGCTGAGAAATATGTGGAAAAAATAGTTATTCATGTAATTTTTCTCTCTCGCTCTCCCCTCTTCTCTCCAATCGGTCCGAAAAGGAGAGGAAGTGAACCGTGTCGGAAAACAGAAGAGGATGCTACAGTCTACCCACGGTACGGAGAGGAAAGCTGCTTCCTTGCGAATTCCTCGCAGGCTTTTTATTTCTACGTACCTGTCGGCATTCTGCTCTTGGCCAACCTCATCTTTTACTTATGCACGTCCTGCCAAATGCTCAGGATTTATAATGCAACAAGGAGAATCTCCTCGGATAGAAGTTCAAAGAATCAAAAGCAGTCGTAAGTGAGGAAGACAAAAATGTTTTAAAAAGAGAGGGAACCGGTGGTGGCAGGGAAATTCTTCGTTTTTTGTGCACGCGCTAATGAATTTCGATTTCCTTCACTTCCGCTCTAATTACAATTCTTGAGAGTGGGATGCATTTCTATACAATTAACAATGGGAATATTTTTAACGATTTGAAGATTTTTTGTGAATTTTTGTCTTGTAATAATAATTGTAACTGTATGATTGCATGTGTGTGTGTATAGGTGTGAGTTGTTCTTGAAGTTGTTTCTGGTGATGGGGACGACTTGGATATTTCAAGTGATTTTGTCGGTGGTGGAGAATGACGAGGAGTACTGGTATTCCCCAGTTTTTGCAGTTGTCGACTTGGTAAACATGTTCCAAGCCATTGCCATCTTTGTGATTTTCGTGTGCAAGCGTGAAACGCTCAGGGCTTTGGAACATAAGTATGCCTGTCTTAAAGGTTGGTTGAGGAGAGCAGAGCAGAGAATTTTCCCATTTTGTAACTCTTGCTCTTTGCTCATCTTAAATAAATTTCCTTATAAATCATTACAGCGTGTCTGCGAGGAGTTTACAAAACACCGACAATCATCAGCCGGTCGACGGACGGAAGTACGAAAATAAGCAGGACGGATTTTAGCAAAGGTCATGTTGACGGAGTTAGTGATCATCCAAGAGACTCGGAACTTATTAGTTTTGCTTGAATAAAAATACATTTGCATGTAAACATGTAGCCTTTCTAGCTTCTCTCTTTTTGAGAAATAAAAATCTCTCTCAAAAGCATGAAATCACTTTGCATCTTGTTTGCGAGCTTTTGCAGTATTAAGCTTGACAAGATGAGCCTAATGTTTTAAGATAAGCTTAAGATGAGATGCATTCTGCTGGCTTCCTTTTTGCGAAAACATGTACGCTGCATTGTAGAGGGGCATATGAGGAATAAATAAAATCTCATCTTTTTTGAAAATAAATAAAAAAGCGCACATCTCATCATCATAAATTTAATTTGACAATGATGATCTTATCTTTTGAATTGCAATCTGTTTGTGTAGCCAAGAAACTGGTCTCCCTCCCAATATTACTTTTTTTTCGCTAGTGTTATTACCTTCTTGTTTGCAGATGGAGATTGGTATAATGACATGTATCAAACAGAGTGAGTGTAATAAAGAGGAAAACAGGCTGAGTTTGTAAACAGGGATTATTATGTAGCTCATCCCATACAATACTTGCCTTCACCTTTTCAAAATCGACAAAAGCCGTCATCTTGAAGAAAAGGTAGTTGAGCTGAGGATGTGCAGCAGTGTGACACATTCCAATGAAATGGATGTCACAACCTTCGCAATGTCGGCTAAGAAATAGAATGTTCCCAGAATCCACACTTTTTTTAACACTTTGATGATTGTACTAAGGTGAAACATTTTTGTGTGGTGAATAAAGGAGGTGCGAGCGGTGATGATATTATAAAAGAAAAGGACCTACTTAAAAATGGCTTCACTTTGGGTTTTTTTTTTACATTTCACTTGCAAAACTACAATGATACTTGAGGATGATGAGGTTGAAAAAAGTGCAACAAGTCGGAGCAACTATTGTTTTGCTACATGCGAACCAACTGTTATTGCGCATACAGTAATTCAGCCTCTGGTCTGGTGACTTGGTTGAGGCTAGAGAGAACTTTTATTTGATCTTTGTAACGGATCCTCTGTAACTAATGGAAAAAAGTTTGCGACAAATTCAGTTATATTTATATAACCGTACTCATGGTCAACGTATTTTGTGCTTGCAAATTAGCTGATTGTGAGAAGAAAGTTGGATATGTTTTTTGATTGAGTTTTCATAAAAACACTTTGGTGCACACTGATTACGCAATAAATGATATCCTGGCAGGAGATTGGTGGTAAATGAGTAGTAACAGGGAAAAGTATGTCGTGCACAGGCCTGCTCCACTTTTTCACCTAGACCTTTGATGTTGATGTGAACACATGAGCAATATGAGATGTTCACATTTTTCGTGATGATGATGACATTGAGCGAGTTTACTCACTTTTGCCGTAGAATTATCTTGTACAGATGGGGATGAATGGGGAAAAGAATGAATCTGGGAAGAAACCAAGTTGGGCCTAAGGTGTAGGCAGATGAGACGTATTAGATTCGAATCGTGTTGGTTTTGAATGATTTTTGTGCGAATAATGTCGAGGATGCTGTCCACTCGTCAATCACCAAGCAGGCATGCTAAATACGACAAAAGAAGGGGCACTTGAGGAATGAGCAAATTTGGTGAAGAAATGATGAGTGTATATAGGTAAGTGCAAAGTTTGTGAATGATAAGGATAAGGAGTGTAAAAGATGTACGTAATGTTAGCCTTGTTATGATACAATATGGGGATGACGGGACAAAAGACTGAGGCAGAGACCAGTTTTTGAAAGAGAATATTTTAGTGTGTCATGGGGTCCCACATCTGGAGGGACAAGGGGGCTGTGTCCGGGTAAAAGGCCAAAAACCTGATCAGAGAGGGTCAACAAACTACATCTTAAAAACCTTAGTACGAAGACTCTCAGTTGTTTAGTTGCTCTTTGAGCTTGGCTTTGACAACTTCGAACCAACCCTTTCTTCTCTCTGGCAGTTGCGGCTCTTGTGTGTGCTCTTCTCTTCCTCCTTCGGTGTGTGCATTTAAATTTACTTCATTCAAGTGTCTCTTTTCTCTCTCATTCTTTTACTACAACATTTCTAACCTTCATTTTATTCAACCCTTTTTCTCTCCCCTTCTGTGTTCGTGTGTAGAGGATTTTTTTACCAACATTTTGGATCTTGTCATCAGGTAAAATTCAAAATCTCATCAATTAAGTGCCATTTCTCGGAATATTTGTTTTTAACTTTCGCAAAGGAAAATCTGAGTGAGACATTTTGAGACTAAAGGGCTGTTGTGGGTGTGGTCGGTGAAAATGAGTCGACTTTCTTTTCAAATTTATATTGCTTCGTTAGTAGTGGATTAATTCTCTTATCTGTCGTCGTGAGGGCATTGAAATGGTTTTATTTTTCGGACAAGGAAGATATTGTATCAACTTGTGTGAAGCTCGCAATACCCCGCTCAAGTGGATTTGGTGGAAGTTTGTGCAACATGAATTCATTTTGTTTAATACGAGTCGTAGTGAGGATTTGAAAACTAGTATGAAAATTCAAAGTAGTAGAAATAATTCCTTTGTATTATCAGCATCAGCTAAAAAAATGGAATGTTTCCGAAGAAAGGAAGAAGGGAGCTATATAGTAGGAGAGATATTTTTTTTCAGAATGAAGTAGTTGCCACGTAGTAAAAAAGCACTTGAAATAGATAGAGGATGGTGAGTGAATTGCAGAGAATGGTATTGTTGGAAGCCAGGTTTAATTAGACTCGGTTTTTTTGGGTTTTTTCTTCTCCCTAACCACTTGATCATGAGGAGGAGGTGGAGGATGATGATGATGATGAGCAGAGGGAAATGCATTTGTGTGTACGCTTTGAAGAGCTATTGAATCAAGTTGAATGACCCAGATGACTTGTGTGTATCATATAAATCCACAGGATATATTTTCTGCTATTAGACTGGCTGCATAAAGTTGTTGCTCTGCTTCAACTTGGTCTATAATAGTGGATCTCACATTTGCATGCACATACATAGCCACGATTACAAGCTCCATCCTAGTGTCCATCTTTTTAAGAAAAATGAAGAAAAGGAAAAAAAAAACAAATATGATTATTATTGCACTGGTCCATTCTTTGTCGTAGAATGTGAGTAGGAAAAAAGGTAGAAGGTTGGCAAAATGAAGAAAGGAGTGTCACCCCTCACACAAGGCAAAGCAGAGGGAATGTGTCTCTTGTGTAGACAGAGGGAATCGAGAATCCACCTCACGAGAAAAATCCTCCACTCTTTTTCTGCAAAAAGGAAAGAAACCGGGTTGACCGGTTTTGTACACTTTATGTACTCGTATTTACAAATCCGCGTATGGATCATTTCTGGTTTCCTTTTAATTGAGAGTACGAGAGAATGGGAACGGAGGAGTGTGTGCACTTGTCTCATTCATCGAGATCACACAGAAGAGTGTAGGAAAATTCATACTTTTTTTGCATACCAACTTTGAAACGACATCCACGACCGCTGCTATAGTGCTACCACTCTCAGATGTGGAGCTTGATCCGAGGATGATGATAATCTAGAGCCCTGACCTTTTTGCGCAGACTTGCAGACCATTTTGAAGAATGGGAAAGGAGCACAAGTGCCGCACGCAGTTTTTTATTATTATCTTAAGAATGCAAAGGGTAAATGGTTGGACGTGTTTACGGCTAACCAGTGTGGGGTAGAAGATGAATGTAGTAATTGGAAATGGGAAAAATACAAATGGCTGCGTATCAATGAGCACGATAATGTGATTATTGTAGGATTTGTAATTTTTTGTTGATTCATTTGAAAAACAAGGTTGCTTATCCTTTCCTCCGTGCATTGCATTGCGGCACCACTTTACAAATCCTATTTTGTGCCATTAGCAACGTACCTTATTAGCAGTCAATCCACTTTACATTGCGTAAAAATGGAAAATGGGAGTGAAAGAGGGAGCTCATCGGTGGTGCATTTAGTTTTTGTACATTTTGCAGTGGATGATGAGTGAAACGTATAAAGTCAATTCATTAAACTTTCCACAAGATTACATGAGAGGGTGAGAAGAAGGGTTGCTCTGCTTCTCGTGTCTTTTACGTTTAATCCCCATTAGCTATTTATGATGGTCGTGATGCATTTCCTAGAGCATAGGTTGGATATATATCTACTCGTTTCATCGTGTTTACGGTTCTTTATTATAGAAACTCCCACATTGTAGCTAAGTAGCACATTGTTGTCGACAGGTTTTACACCGGGTTTCTCTCTCTTTCTCGTCTTCACAGCTATTTCTCAACGATAAGTTGGGATTACGACCACGGATTATAAAGGTAGCTGCACACGGCGCTCTATATTATACTACCACAACATGATAAGGAGAAATATATACTACTCCTTGTATCTATCTTAATTGCGGCTAAACATTTTTTGAGCAAAAGTTGAAAAATTAAGTCAACTCGATCTAGCTTGCCTTTTGCCTTTCCTCAATTTCACATTATTATTACCAATCTGCTAAGGAGAAGGATGAGGAGTTGAGGCTTGTGCATGTAGTATTTACATACAATTACAATCGCCTTTTTGCATAGATAACTTGAATCGCTGAGAATTTTTTATTTATCGCCAGTGTTTTCTCTCTGAAAGCCGCACAAGGGATTGGACGTGGTTGTGGAGAGTGTGGAAACTTGTGAGAGAGTGTGTGATTTTGATTTGATACAGGTATAAGAATGCTTTGAGATGTGGGCTTGCGGGATTTCACTTTGAGCGAAGAAATCTTTGAGAAAGAGAAAAAGGATTTTGTTTGAATCTTCACACTGACACATGAGCAGAGAGGAAGGAGGAGAAGGGTTGTGATTGGAAATTTATTGTAACAATTTTTTTTTGTGATTTTATTTTGTCCACAGGCAAAATGCGTCTTTGGTCGTTTCTCGTCATACCTTTCCTTGTCACTTTGACGTATGGAGCTCCTGTTGATGTCGCTCCACCAGTCGCAGTGGCAGCAGAACCTCAAGTTCCTGTCAAAGATCAAGTTCCAGTTGTTCCACTTACTCCTGAGGTGGTGATTCCAGTTCAAGAAATTGTTCCAGTGAGAGCGGCTGAGGAGATTGTTGAAGCAACCACGGCTGCTGCTCCAGTCCAGCCGTCCAGTGTAGATCCTATTATTGCGGAGGTTCCAGTGACAACTGCGGCTCCAGAGGTGGCTGAGGATGGTAATTTCAAGTTAATTTTTTTGCAAATGGATTTTGGTCTTAGAGAAGTTTGAAATGATTTTTTTGTATGTGTGCATTGCATATAGTAGAGGGAACGAATCGTGGAGCAAGGCAAGTAAATGCTGTCCGTAGCCCTGGCGAAAAACCAAGCAAGCCCAGCAAGGTTAGAGCGCAAAACAAGAAGGCATCTGCTGCAGCAAGTGGTAAGCCAGTACCTTCTTTGAATGAAGGTAATGGTGAGGATGATGAAGCCGAAGATATGGGACATTTCGAAGGTGCTTCACCAAAATCCCGGGAAACCGGCTCAGACGAGGCGGAGTCTGAAGAGGAGCCAGAAAAGGAAAAGCCCAGTGCTGACGAGGAGGAAGCTGATGAGGATGATGATGACAGTGATGAGGAGGAAGAAGCCGATGAAGCTGCTGGTCAGTTGATATCAGAGAAAATTGTAAATTTGCAATAAAAAACATTTCCTCACGCCTTTCTTTTTTAATATTTAGGACCACAAGGACTTGTAGCCGAATCCTCATCCACTGAAACGCAAGCCGAGCCAGAAAGTGATGACGCCCCACCCAGCCCAATCATTCAAGGCGACGTTGAACAACAACCATTGGCAGTTGCTGTCGTCGAAAATGAAGTTTCCGATGTTCCAGGTATTTATTTGTGCCATTTCGACTGTTTTTTGCACTACGTGGAATTATTATCTCATCTGATTTCCTTTCGCACCAGTTGTTCCAGTAATTGTTGAAGACAACGCTGGACCTCCACAACCCCCAGTGGAACAAGAGGAAGAGCCAAAAAAGTCTGGAAACAAGAAGAACAAGGATGACAAGGAGGATGATGACGATGACGATGACGACGATGATGATGAAGAAGAAGAGGATGAGGAAGATGACCAAGCTGTCCGTTCCGAGAAGGTTGAAAGATCCCTTCAGGGAGAAGACACTGATGATTTAAAGCTTAAAAATATTGATTACAGTGAAAAAGTGTTTAAGATGCTAATTAAATTTGTATTAAATTTTTTGTTCAGGTGAGCAAGGCTCGTTCCGCGTACAGTGACAACCGCGACACGGACGTGCTCTATTACTACCCCTACCCAGACAATTCACAAGTTAGTGAATTCTAAAGTTTCGCCTTCTCCATCTCATCAACATTCTTTCACAATGCCTAATTTGTTGTATCTATTTTGTTGACAAAAATCACTTGGACGCTAACGCAGATGGAGCATGAAGAGCAATATTTTTAAAATCTCATCATGACAGCCCCATGTGAATAGCCAAAATCTCTCCACCAGCCAGCAAAAGAGTGACAATCCCAGAAAAAAAGTATTTTAAAGTCTGTTGAAAAAGGAGGGGACTCAGAAGGGCGCTCATCAAACTGTCTCTATATTTTCACAATTAGAAGACACGAAATCTTTCCAAAGGAGTGAGGGTTGAAGGGCGATAGTTGACGTCCTTGTTGTTAATAATTTATTTATTTTGTCAATAATTGTGCATGTGACAATCCTGCCTACCAATATCTATGTTGTACTCTCATTTTTGTCTTTTCTACTATTTATTTTAAAACGGGGATGGATGAATTTATGCCGGTGTTCTCTCAGTATTTGATAGACTGTTTTTATTGTTTTGTTTTTCCTAGTTTTAAAGTGTTACTACTGTTCCTATCATACTTTGTTGTTTTTCATGGGAGAAAATTAAAAATGAACTCAAGTTGAGCTTAGCACGAGATGATGGAGCGAGTCTTTTGAGGGGATATCAAATTATCAATCACTCTCATTTTATCGCCATAATTTGCATAAATAAATTTGAAGGTGTCATAGTGTCAATTGTCAATGTGTCCTAATTGTTCATTGTGCTGGGATTTTTTTACCTTGGCTTTGTATTCATATAGTTGAGCAAGAACACGTGAGCAGGTGTTAAATAATACATTAAAATCCGAAACAATGGACAAATAACTTAATGAAAATAGTTGGTTGCGACTATTGTCCCACTTGCTAAAATATAATTGCGCATGGAAAAGTAAACAAGTAAGTAAAGAATGGCTGTAACTTTTACATTAGTTTTATACGACTTGTGTATTATTGTGAATGCTTTTAGAACAAAACAATAATGGGATCAATTTCCTTTTTATCTCATTGTCATTTTAGAGATCACAATGCCGCATATGATTTAAATGGGGAAACTCGGGTATAAAAGTGAGCGGAGCGAGCATTACAGATACAAGTTTTCCTGGAGTACTTTGCTGCTACCATGGCGGAACCGGACTCTGAACGAGGTGGCATTCATTGGAAGACTCGGCTAAGAAAGTAAAAGTTTTCTCCTTGCGATATCCATCAAACTTATTGAGTGAGATCTAGTTTAATTATAGATTTTCCTTTTGTTTATCTAGGTCCCTCTGTTCGCTCACATTTCTGAGCTTCTTCATCCAGATTTCCATGGTGCTGATCGTAGTATCCGTGGTCTGCCTTGCATACACTCGTGGACAAGACGATGGTAAGATGAAAATAAAAATGTGTTACTTCCGCTTTAGAAATGGCTAATAATACATTTGATTGTGTTTCAGTAATTGAGTGCCAGCACTGTATATTCAGTGTGAATAATCCTAGTCATAATGCTAGATGTAAAGAGAACCCTCCACGAACGACATCCCATGCTTGTGGTCAAAAGACCAAGATTTACGAGTCCGCGAGTAAGTTCAGTATTGAGAATTGCAAGTCACGTTTGTTTAAAATAAGTAATTGGTGTGAGGATAATTATGGTATTTTGTTTGTTGCAGCAAGTGCCACTCCCAACGTCCTCAACATTAGCGGACACGGTACAGATAACATTCAGGATTCGAACTGGACACAGGTTGACAAGATGCAGTGGAGATGTGCAAAAACGGTTGGAATCCTCAACGGCACATTTACAATCATCCGAGGCTGTGATCTTGTTCCGCCTAGCATCACTATCCAAGATCCCATCTTCAACGCTTCCTCAACCCCTCCAAACATCACGATAGAGTCTCATTTCGGAGCGGTCAAAACGGCGCAGCAATTCTACTGTAGCCACAATTTGTGCAATGGTGCCTTTTCTGGAAAGAAAATGAAGCATTTTTGGGTTCCTTGGTTGGTGGCGAGTGGTACAACTTTATTTGTCTTTTCCTAATATAAATCCTGAGTACATTATCAAAACACTTTATCTGAGAGAATTTATTAAATCGGTGATGATACTTCCCTCCATCTTTTGTAGCACCACAGTCCTTGCTCACTTGCTCATATAAATATAAAAGTTAGCCCACTTGAAAAATGTTTGAAAAATGAGCAGTTAGTTATCCTGAATGGGTAATTATAGGATGCATAATGTGGAGCCATGGAAGATGTATACATATAATTACGGAGGGAATTAATTATTTTCAAGTCGTGACCTAATCATGCATATTGACGACTGGTTTAATTTCGAGAAAAGATTGATGTGGAGGACGTGCCGTATCAAGACACAAATGAGCATGTAAGATGATATCATTAATCATTACACAATAGGTTGGGCTGTGAGTGGTGTCTGAAGAAGAAAAAGAATTTGACAAAAATGGCAAGTAAATGCATGGCGGCGAAAAATAATGACTTGATTTTTATTACTTGTATTAAACAGAGAGCACTCCTTAAACTATAAATCCCATCAACATTTTCGCCTTGATCATGAAAGGAAAGTGTTTTGGTGGGCGCACGTGGATGCAAAATGTGCATTGCATTTCCATAAATGAATGTGAAAAGTGAGCTTCAAGCTTTTGGATTGCGTCATCATGTCACATCAGCCTAGTAAAATATGCGTTAAAGCTTAAAAAATTAAGGGCTCTGCATGGCCATGAAATTTCACATCAACTCACAACTTCAACTCCACTTGTTGCTACTCAATGGATGGGATTTTGGAGAATATTTTCCCAGAGGAAACGTTTACGTTTTCATCACATTTTGATTTTGTCATTTATGGTGAGGAGTCATGACTCATTAAAATGAAAACTGTCCTCTGTATTAAAAGGAAGGAGATGAATTGAGAGCTTTTTCAGCACAATGCTAAATTATTAATAACAAATCAATCAAGTTTCAGGCTTCCAAATTGCAAATCTAGTGGCAATGTCCTTCATTTGAAAGTTAGGCTATAATATTGAAGAGAGATGGAGCATGATGCTTTCAGTTGGATTTTTAAGGTCATGGACAGGGAAATGATGAGGATGGACGAGCTCAAAGTAAGGATACGTCATTATTAGGAATTACAGATATGAGCTGCTGCTGCTGCTTCCACTTTCCTTGTCATGAAGAAAACGAGTTTTTTCGATAACAATAAGTGTACTGTTCACTGAAATAGCTGGAAAACTTAATATTTATTGGGATGCATGCAATCACTTTAAAACCTTTGACCTCCATTTCAAAAATATTAAAAGGCCAATAACCATAAAAATGTGGATTTACACTGACAGCTTATATCCGAGTGCTGCGTCTGTATAATGTTTTTATATGGTAGGGAAAACAAGTCTAAAATATTAATCCGGATGCGACTACTTATCCTTAATCATTATCCCATCTTGACATCCCACTCGCTTAATATCTTTTAACCAGGTCGATATCAAATATCAAAGCAATATAAAGCGTCTCTCACAAATAACGTACTAAAGTACGCAAGTAAATATAACTATAAAGTTGATTTGATGGGAAAAGTCGGAAGAGAGGTATGGGAATGGGCAAGGTGGTTTTCTTGATGTAAACAATTAATTGGATCACGCCGAGGGCCCGAGATGAGCAAGTATTTTTAAAACGTGCATAGAAATCGTAAAAAAATGCAAAATGACTTGGTTTTGGCATCTTGTTGTAAAAGCACAATTGCATCCAACTCTCGTACATTTGATTAGGAAAGGGAGTCGGGAAACTGGCGAGCATGTAGAAAGGAACGAATATAATATAAATTTTATTGAAGGAGATGAGTATCTCGCACGAACGACATGCGAAAGCGGAGATGCGCTGCTTTGGCATGCTCTCCTCTACTAGTCGATGATATAATATGGTTGACCTTGTGGAAAAAGTGGTGGAAATTGTTTTATGCATCAAGTGTAGCGCAGTCGTTGTTGTCTCATCAGCTGAAAATGTGCTAGTTGTGGTGCATGGTCACACTCACTCTCTCCTATTTACATTATTACATTTTGCTCCGTTGGGTGTGTTTTGCATGTTGGCGTGGGTATAGCACTTTTTTACTATGCGCCTACGTAATTCGCTCGCAAAAACAGAAGACATTCTCCATGAAACTTTATTCCTTAACGAAGCATGGAATGATGGCATGATTTATCCTTGCACTCTCAACCACAATAGGGTTTAAGATTGTGAGTAACAACAGCCCAGCAAAAAGAGGTTCTCTCAAGTTGAAGGATTTTTAGAGAAGACGAGAGGCTGTTGTGGAAAATGAAATTAGCATGAAATGGAACATTATGGGAAATCACGTTGCTTTCATATTAAATGTGAGCCGTGTTACATGAACAAATTACACAAGCTTTGTCTCTGCACCACATTTGATAGCTTTTCTCAAATTAACCTAAATTTTGAATTGAGGCTATCTAGTTTCCTAATATAATGGAAAGAGGATGCTAATTGCTAACTACTGTGGTTAATGATATAATAGAAGCTAGAAATGAACTCAAATATAAATCTAGTTAGTTTTTTTGTAAATGTCAAGGTGAGTCAAGTCGACTGCAGAGCAAAAAAGTGGTTGCATTCTTTTCATGAGAGTAAATGAGTTGGGTGTATTATATGTGTATTGTGTATGGAATGGATGTATAGGTATGCATGCACAGCTCTTCCCTTTTGTCCAGTATTTTACCCAGATGTCCAGAGTGGCGTGCTTTGTTTAAAAATAAATAAGATTTTAGGTGGAGTGGTATGCAGTACTCGTTCTCACTCCTCACTACCAATAGGAATCACGATACTCGCAATATTTGTAAAAGAATGGAATGATCTAATAAAAACGTTGATGCTAGAGAGATTTTGTATTGAGGAGGGATATGATGGATGATATTATCTGTCTGACGTAAGCATGTGCTTGCTCGTATGTTTTTATATTTCGCAGCAGGATTAAAAATGAACCTCGTCGGTCAGTTGCTGACTTGCTAACCTAATTATCCGTTTTTGGTTGATAAAATACGTCATCAGAGGAACCACTTTATGCGCTCACCCTGAAACTGAAAGTTGTTCTAAAAGTCACGGACTTTTGAACGGATTACATTTCTTAATAAAATGCGTTGTAAAAAAAGGGTGAATTTAAGTATCATTTATTCAGCCCAGCTTTCCCTTCCTCTCTATCGTCATCTTATTCATTCAATACGGATTTATTTATATTTATAGATACAAACATTCAACTAACATGAGGCTAACGCATGGAACAACAAGATAAAGCTTTCCTCCAGATTTGTCCATTTGGAATGTATGAATGGGCCAAAAAGCTCTCCAAATGTATTGCATTATCAGCAGCATATTATATTTGTTTGAGACTTGCAAAAAATATTGGCTTGTCTGGTTTTTGAATGATGGTCGAGTCCAGCCAGACTAATCGTAAGGTTTTTTCGCAAACATTGACTACAGACAGTTTTTGTCGGCTGGAGTTGGAGCTGGAAGGATTATAGTAATGTTTTGGAGAAGAGAAGAGGGATCAACTGCTGCGTGAAATACAGTCTGTCGTCGGCTAATGACTATCATAGTATAAACAGAGTTAAAAACATTCCATCGACTATCATAGTATCATCATGATTTCCCACTTATTTATTACGCCCAAATACCTCGTTTCACAATGAAGCAGGGAGAGCGATGGATGCTTGGAGGAGAATTGTGTGGAGAATTTCAATGGAAATGGTATGCAGACGAGACGAGTTTTAAATGGAAGCATATGAGAAATGCTGAATTGCGTACGTCAAAGTTTTGCTGGGTTGAAAAGATTGTTGACATTCTCCTCGTGTGTGTCTCTTTGCTTGATTTACCTTGACGTGCGTGCTAATGTAACCTTTGCGGAGATATTGGTGGCACATTGATGAATAGCCATTCTGTTTATTTTAATTAGATGAAAAGTTAACGAGCGACCTCGAACGTTTAACAGGTTATTACGCTTTTGGAGGAATGAAGAATATCTGATGCGGATTTGGTGTTGTGGCGAAAACTCATTTGGATCTATGATCAGAGAAAACTTTAGACTTGACATTTTCTTCTTTTTTACGATCCATTGATGCAAATCAATCCCATGTTATTTTTACATTCTAAGAATCTCTCTTTATCTCACTTGAGTTTTGTACGCTGCTTTTCCTTATCTGGTCCACGAAAGGTGCGTAGTTTAACCCCGTTTTGAAGAGTGCATTCAAGAAGATAAAACTGATGAAATAAATGCGCATATTGCAATGACGCAATTTGAAACATAGTTTTTCACCTTTCGCCGTCCATACTTTGTTTTGCAAGGGAAATTACTACTCTTTTAATTTCGTCGAGGAAGTGGGGATGCATGTGTCGAGATTGGTGAAAATGCAATTTATTCGAAATGCACTTGCAAAGTTGATTTGAGATGGCGTGATGGTCATTTTCTTTTTGAAATGCATTCGAAAAGGTTTTATTATTAAAATGATTACATTCTTTAATAAACCAGTTGAACACCTGAGTGCTCTACTCCTCTTATTGTTGGTTGGTGAGTCATTGTTGGCTATTGCAAACAATAAACTTGAGAACCTCCCTCTGTGTGAGAAAAAGTATTGAGCAGTTGAGTCAGGTGCTGGCGTATACCTGCGAATGCACAAACAATGGCATTTTGTCTTGTGTCGATTTTTACTAAAATTCAATTAATATTGCTTTAATTACGCCATTCACGTGCTTGCCTACACAGGAGCAGATGAGTTTTCTCGAGAGTAGTATTGACTCTGTTATGTTTGTAGTTAGACTGATAAGGTATATGATATGTGTTGAGAACAGTAGAAGTTTTAAAATATGTGAAATTGTAAAATGTATGTAGCCTTTATGTGTGAATGGCTTATAATTGA
>JAHZNA010003861.1:0-41852 GCA_027743935.1 Sinodicranocentrus sp. ZH6 | reverse complement strand
GTTTTCTGCCATCTCTTATAGTTCTGGTGTTATTTCTACTCAAGTTCAGACCGGATCTATTGGAACACCCCCTTACGTTCGAATTCGTAAAAAGGTGATTTCCAGAATTTGAATTGTACTTAAGAAACAAGCCATTTTTATTAGCATGTTTTCAGGATTATGCATGCAGGCTTCTGTAGACGCATATACTTGAAAAGTATACTGTCAGTGGTAATAATCTTTTTGCTTTAAATGGTGATTCCGTGACTAAAAATTCCAGTCACCAGATTGAGGTGAAATGAATATAATTATACGTATTTATTTTTACCTGGAGGGTTTTCCATGTGCGTGAAGCTCTCTCTTCATTAATTTCTTTCAGAGGAGTTCTGATAACATCTTGAGCATGGATTCCTGGGATAGAAAAAGGTTTTTTTAATACAAAATAAATTGTTATACCAATGGTAGTATGTTTCCTAAAAAACATCACATCAAAAATTGTAAATGTCAAGTTTAAAGTCATAAAAACATTAATGGCTTACCTAATAATTTCGCTATTACTTCCTGATTCGTAACACGCACTTTCTCATCATCAGTTACCGATGAAATTGACCGAATCGTCAATGTTGACTGGTAAGTAGGAATTTTAATAAGCCTCTTCCCTACGTCACTTTTTGTTTGAGAAAACAAGTCTAACTTTTTACATGAGCCACTTAGGTTAGCTTCTGTGTGAAGAACTCTAAACTCTCGAACACATTGTTTGTGCGTGTAAAACGTAGGGAATGGTTTATGACTGTGCATTCTAAAGCCACAGCAGGTCCTTACGATGCACTGACACGAGCAAACAATTATCTTGTTAAACATTTTAAAAAGTTAAAATTCAAAATCAACTAAGACTTTCCAACTTTTCGTTAATCTAAGTCAAAAGTAAAAAATGTCTATCACTTCTTGTTAATCAGCTGGTTACATTTGCATAATTTGAAATACGGCTAAGCGATACTGTTTTGTACGTGAAGCTAGTATCGTGAGCGTTTATTTACTTATCATCTGTGATTACTTTGCCTGAAACACTTCGCGACTTCACAATTTCACATATGATAAAAATGCATATATGATCAAACTATATAACTCCAATTCCCAAACAATTTAAAGCATACTTAAAATGCTACTTAATTATTTAGTAACTTTTTACGTACATTTTGTGAAGCTGTCAATTATTGAAATACAGACATAGATGTAGTAAGTAGTACTGTTAGCTAGTGAAGATCTTTAACTTACGTTTGGAGTCAGACGGACCTGATGATGTGGTGTGTGTTTGGGGTTGTATGTATTTCTTAGTTTTTTCCAAGGTTGGCAAATGCACCTCATCACCGGTTTGGCTTTGTAGATTGGTTCTGGGGCAAATACAGAAACCGAGGAAGAGATCACAGTACCACCCGCAACATCTCTACCTAGTTAAAATAGTGGACTACTATCGCTGTGAATAAATACAATACCACGCTTAATAGTTGTTAGTCGTGCGCAGTGTCGGGTCGGGAATCCCTTTATAATAGTCTTTAAAAAGAGGAGAAGCAAGAGTCCACTACTTTGAAAAGTTGTAAGCGTTGCTATTTTGATTTCGTACATTCAAAAGTACATTTCCAATTATGTTTGAAGTAACACCCTGAATATTTTTATTTCAGATCGGAACTTGAAAATTTTGAAAATTGAATGCAATTTCTTTAAGCCACTTTTTTATGTAAAGAAGATCAATTTAATCGTATACACATCAGTTGTCAGTCTTGAGTGAAGAGCATTTTTGAGGTAAATTGCAATGGCTGGAAGTAGACTTGATCGGATCGGAACGATTTTTTCCAGGTGAGTGATTATTTTAGCGAGAAAAAATTATGCAGGTGTGTCACTTAAATTAAATTGAACTTAAAAATGATGTTTGTGACTAGAGATTGTTTCTGCATTTTTATGCATTTATATGATTCGTTTATGATTATTGACAGAACTAGTGGCCTGATAAAAGCTGGAGGAATAAAGTACCAAGATCGACCTATTTGGTTTGATGTTTATAGGGTATTTCCTCCCAAATACGAGCCACACATTAGCAGGGAACCGGAGAAGACTCAGGTTCAAGAAATACTTTATCGCGAGGATAAGTATAGAGCGTAAGTTTCATCAGTCTATTATAAAAAGCAACCCAATGAATTTCTTCGTTGAAACTAACGATTATTCCTTGGGTATTACTATAACTATGTATGTATTATCCATTCTTTTCAGATTATTTTTTAAGGAGTTAGGACGGAATCCTGGTGGTATTCCGAGAAAGCTCAATGATAGAAACTTTCAAGAACCATGTCAATCGTTCGTAAAGATTTGTTTAGAATTAATCAAAACCAACCCGGGCTGGGACGATGACGAGGTGTATAATGCTGCAGTATACAACTACAAGGAGCAAAATTTACATCTGGGACACAAAAAGTATGTAAATGATACACCAAGTGAAGACATTGGTAGAGAAATTGGTGCTCCAAAACATAAAACACCACAAACAATTAGTTTACAATCTCTGCGGGAACTATTTAAAGAGGCTAAGGCAAAGCAAACTTCTAATGTAACGGAAAGGGGTGGCGAAGACCCAAGTAAAATTAAAAAATCCGAGCCCGAAACGTAGTTTTTCGAGGTAGAAGTTATGGTTTGTGCAAGCCTGACACAGTCTGACTGTTGTATTAAATTATTTGTAGTCGAGAAAACGGCTGTATAATAGAATATAATGTAATGTTCAAGATTTTATATTAATAAAAATGCAAAGCAAGGCTTCAAAGTCAACTTGAGTTTCGTACTGTCGTGTATTGTAAATAATAAAATTTCTAATAACAGACTTCACGAAGCACGTGACCCCCTGACCAAAGTATGACACTAAAATAACGTTCGACCAATTCCTTTACGCGTCAAAAGGGGTATATCTATAATGAGTATAAAGTGACATGGAGTATCGAATGTAAGACATTTTTTTCTTGAAAATTGAGCTGAAGTAAATTTTCTTCCTAGTTGGTTTTCCGGCGTTGAAATATATTGGGTTTCAAGAAAAATGAAGATAAACTACGTAACTTTCTGGCTAGTCAAGAATATCATTTGCCAATATAAGTAAGCATGCGCAGAACAATCTTTGTTGACAAAATTCAAAAATTTATTATTAAGAATTTTCTGGTATTGGCTGGCTTTTACTCGCTTAATTGCATGAGAAAAGATGATCAATTTGCATTAACGATGAGCTGACTCGCTAATCGCATTTATTCGCTTTTTCGAACTCAGTTATAAACTTTCAAAAGTTGCCATTTCGAGCCAAGATACTAAGTTCTACTCGAATAAAGTATAGTGGTTTAGGAGAACCAACGTGATTTGATCGGATAACCGTGGAAGATTTCGACCTGGTCGGAACATTTATGCAAGTACAATATGAAATAGCTGGCACGCTACGCGTGTCGCAAATTTTAAGGGGGGAGGGGGGTGTGGAATTATTATGGGGTATTTCCAACACTGTACAAACACTAGAGTAGAATACATAAAATTGAATAAAAAATCTCTTTATATATAAAGCCACACAAAATAAAGAGCCATTTCATTCGAGTTATGATATGATGTAAAGGCGATGTGAGCATGTGGAATGCGAAATGCTAAACGCTATTCGGCTATGTATGTAGCTCTTTGCTTACATAACCAAGTTTTCTCTCCCCCATATAGTTGCTGTTAAAAATTGGATCGATTATTGTCATGCGATCATTTTTATCCAATTAGGTATTTATTACACCACCCACACACATTATTTCATTTTTCATGTTTGTAATGTTAAAATCACATCATGGCTTTCTATATTTTTAACTTGAACGAATTTATAGCATTTAATTTTGCAAGTCTAGATAACATGACGCCGGATATTTTCTGTGTTAACCGTTGTACATTAATTAATACAGTTGCTTTTGTTTCTTGGCCGATTACCACAAACACCCACGAGCAATCAGAAACAAACATAATTTCACTTTCACCAACCTATTATGCATGTAATGTACAAACTATAAGAAATTAGCCTAATATCTGGTTTCGATCAGTTCTGGTATTATCCCCCAGTGAGTCCGGGGAAAGCAAAGCATAGCTAGTAATTAAATTAACGAATTAACAAAATAAGGCTTTACTAATGCATTAACAGAAGGGAGGGGGTTATTTAATTATCAGTATATCGTGCTATTGTAAGTAAAAACAGTACATATTCATTTCAAGCGTTTATTTCTTCTCTTAACTCATCCCATTTCTCTTTTTCGGCCTGAAAGTTTGCTCTAATGCCGTCAAGCAGACAGTCTAAATGTCGTGCAGTAATTTCTTAATCACTTATGTATGCAGGAAAACTGAAATACATGCATTCATTAAGATTTTGAAGATCTTTGTCAATAGATGTACCTTAACCTAACCTACCTATGGCAAATGAATGATAGTGAAGGAAGATGCATCATATGACTTAAAAGTTAGAATTTACACTTTGTTCTGTGAAGATTCATATGATGTAAGAGTGCTTTGGCATGTAACTACACTAATCGTAAGTATGACTGTACGACCCAGTAAGACATAAAGATACCGACCGACTTGTTGCTATCTGAAAGGGTGCTTGCTGGACGTGATAAGAAATTCATTTATATTCAGCTCATGGAAATAATATCCATAGTTCTCCCCATGAAATTTGTGTTTATGCTGGAAATGACGGGACGGAGTGCTAGTTCATTATGCAATGTAATAATATGTATGAGTCCTTTTTAAGATGAGTAAAATCCAGAAAAAAAATCAAGCATGGTACTTATGGATTGAGATGAGATATGCCCGACCTAAGTAATAATAGCCCCAACCTAAGCAATAAGCATATCAATCCTGCAACGCTGAAATTATTATGCACTTGATACATGGACCTCCTTGCACGTATGAAATATTATTGAACATGACAACATGACAAGCCCTTAAAAAACATGCCCTTGATAAGTATTGTATGAAGTTGTTATGAGTTTGGAATTTTCCGACTTACATGCCAGTTTACTGAGCATCATAGTCTTGTGCGGTGTCTTTCTGGTAACCGTTGTCGTTGTTAGTATACAGTTGCAATTTCTAAAATGCAATTCAAAGTCATTTTCATTACGGCAATTTTTCTTGTCGTTTGCACTGCTGTGGAAGATTCAACAACGGTCACTGATGAAAGCGCAGAGTCATCTGTCGTTACAATCAACCAAGGGCAGCTCCAAGGGTTAACTTACAAATCTAGGAAAGGGAATACTTACCATGGATTTCTGGGTGTTCCGTACGGCAAGGCAGATACACGGTTTGGTGTAAGTAATAAGTTATACGAGGCATAGAAAAAAATTCCACTTGAATGAACGATTGTCTCTGGATAAAGGACAATTTCTGCTGGTTTGTTCGTCTGGACAAATATCTTTGAAAATTAGGATATACTTTTTCCCGGACGAAATATTTTTATAAATGTATTAACGGCTACCATTGATTTAAGTTCCAGCACATCATGACTTAAGTATTGTTTGAAAGTAAAGAGGTGTCATTGTATTTCTTGATATAAATTATTACATATTTTCAATGGTACATCCATTATATTTTGTGAGGGTAAGAGTTTGTTGATATCATGGAATCTGAGTGAAGGATCTTTTTGATTAGTTCAGAATTTTGTAATTTGGATGAACGCTGCAATATTTTATATTCCAATTTTGTACGTGATGAGTTGCTTTCATTATAAAGATGAGCTTCTTTTATTTGCAGTTTTACAATGAGTTTCTTGATCGCATGTTTTCGTGATAATTTCGGTGATCTCATAATTCTATCTGATTTACTTAATCAATTTTGATTTTAAGTATCTCAAATTAAAGCTAATTACTTGAGCTACCCACACCCATGTTAACAAATTACCCATTTTTATTACCCGCTCATTGCCAAGTAGTAATTTATTCAAGGATCTAAAAATCAATAGCAAATAGCATAACATCAAACGCACCCAAACACACGAATCTAATTTTTCTGTCACACCTTTCAATTTCACTAATTATCTTCTGTATTGGAGTCTCCTATGAATGCTATAATTCTTCAATACAAAGCAAAATCCAGTTTTTCATGTATTCGTGTTCTTTAATCATTTTCCCCTCATGGTAACTTTACAAATATTTCATAAGCATAGTCTTTAGTTGCCTTTTTGTTGCGAACGAATTCCGGACAGATCGACCAGATATGATAAATTTCATGATTGTTTTCCTTCAATAGGCTCCTCAAGATCCTGATAGCTGGGAAGGTGTGAGATCCGCAAAAAAGTTGGCACCGCATTGTTTTCAGTTTTGCTTAATTCAGCAGCGTTTAGTCGGGGTGGAGGATTGTTTGACGCTAAATCTATACACAACCAAGGTATTCCAATTTGAATTCCAAGGCCTTTACAAATGAATTTTCACGAAAACTTTAGACTGTTTGTAAAGACCTTTGAAGTACAGCATAGCATTAGTGCATTCAATTGTAATTGTTTGTACACGAGAATTTTTTTATGCAATTTCTAAAAGTTAAATGGGAATGCCCCAGTTATCGTACATATACATGGGGGAGGATTTCAGTTCGGCACCGGCAACTTCCACGAAGCAAAGTATTTCATGGATGAAGATGTTGTGCTTGTAACAATTCAGTATAGACTTGGTGCTCTAGGATTTTTAAACACAGAAGATGACACAGTTCCAGGAAATAATGGACTTCGAGATCAATCCAAAGCTTTATCTTGGATTCAGAAAAATATTGTTAACTTTGGTGGAGATCCACAACGAGTCACAATATTTGGATTTTCTGCTGGAGGTTTTCATTTTTTCCTTTAATTATTTTGTAATCTCAGTCTAAATCTTATCGCTAGTGTTGATTGATGAATGATTGACTTTCATTGTACATGCTTAATTCATGGAAAACCTTGTTTTTTATTTGTCATTCATGGAACTTCAAAAATAGGAGCGTCTGTCCATTATCATATGCTATCACCTATGAGCAAAGGTACTTTTAAAACTTTCCATGTGTGTACGTAAATCCCAGGTTGAACTAAATTGATTCGTATGAAATTACCATCATGTTAGGTTTGTTTAGCCGAGCGATATCTCAAAGTGGCACTGCCCTAAACCCATGGGCATTTCAAAAGAATCCAAGAAAGTATGCTCTTCTTCTGGCTGAAAATGTTGGATGTACTCGAGACATAAATGAAGAAATGGTCGAATGTCTTCGTGGTAAATCGCTTAGTGAAATCGTAAACGGCCAATTAAAGATATCGGTACGTGCCAATTAATATTTTTCTTACAGGATCAACCTCATCTATAATGATTTTTTTGACGTTAATATTACAGAAATTCCCTCATGAGTTCGATGTTATAAGTATGCAATTCTGTCCATCGATGGAACAAGGCCAATCTGAAAATAAATTTTTGTCGAATACGCCGTATAAACTTATGGAAAGTAACCAGATTGCAAACCCTGTACCCTGGGTTGCCGGTTTGAACAGAGATGAGGGAGCATTTTATATTGCCTCAAGTAAGACACTTGTTAGACTTTCATTTTAACGTTTGTATAATCTTACTGATAATATGATTTGTGTAATTTCAAGTTGTGGAGAACGACAAAAGTCTCAAGTTGATTAACTCAGATTGGTACAAAATGCTGCCAAATATTCTTTACTTTGAGAACTCTGCGTCATCAAACAGTCATCATCGAATTTCTGAGGAAGTTTACAAATTTTATTTCAACGATGAAAAAATAACACCGGATAGTCATCTTGAATTAGGAAGAGTATATGGAGACCGGTTCTTTGTTACTGGTATCACAAGAGCAATTAAAATGCATGCAAAGCAGTCAAACTTCCCAGTTTACGCTTATCACTTTAGTCATGAAGGAGATAGATCTATTACTCAAGATATGCTCTACGCCAAAAAATCATACGGTTAGCTGCAACATTTATATTTATGCTTATGCATTGCAAAATGCTCATAATTATTGATGGTCACATTTACTTTTTAATTTTGCATTCAGGTGTGTCACATGCTGAGGACTTGAAGGTAAATTATCTAAAACCATGAAAATTGTCTGACTGATAAGCTAGTTTTCAATTGCCTTAATAGTTTCACAAGCGATGTTTTTAATTTGCCATTGTAGTATTTGTTCAATCGAACTTATGGGGCTAGTGAATTTAATCTTGAGACTGAGGAAGGAAAGTTTTCAGAAAAACTTGTGAAGTTGTACGTATCAATCGCCAAAGATGGGTGAGTTACACAAAGTTGCAACTGTTTTGACACCAACTTCACAAAATTGATGATACTGAGTATCCAGAAAGCAAAGCAAGCTTTACAAAACTTGGCGGATAATTTTTTTAGGAAACCAACATCCACTTGGGGCCTAGCATGGGAACCTCTCAGAGTTGATGAAAAAAAAGATGAAATAACGTGGTATGATATCAACAAGGACACTTCAGTTCTCACCGAGGATGTATTCAAGAAAAGAACAGATTTCTGGGAAAGCCTACCGTTGAAAGAATTAGAAAAGGAAGATTTTCCGGACGATAAAGACGAGCTATAAAAATACTCAAAGAGAACAGACATATAATGGAAGTAATGGAACAGTTATGCATGTATGATTTATTTATGTGCAATACCGTTGCTTTTCTTCGAATTTTACATTATGCTCTCACTTGACTTCATTAGGGAATTCGAAAACAAATCTGGTCTATATTTTACTATCTCTGAAAAACTAGATTCAAGTTCATAAATGATTAGCAATGAAACTGTAGCTTGTAAACTAATAGTTATGTTTTAGTAAACAAGTTGAATTTAGCGATATATATCATTTTATTTCTAGTACTAGTAGCCTTTATGCATGCATATTATCTTTGAGTACTGTAAACATTTATCAGTAAAATACTTTAAATATATAAAATTATTAAAAATTATTGTTTTTGCACTCACATCATACGAGTGAAAACTTTTAAAATCAACTTATATTATTTATCTGACGGATTTACGAAACTACACCCCATTATTCTTTTAAGTATTAAAACTTCATCTTTAAAGTGCACTTTAAAAATGCGTATGGCTTCAGAGTACAATTTAAATACTATAATGTTGGCCAAATAAACAAAATATTTTAAAAATCGATGGGTTCAGCTGCCTGTTAAATTTTAGTTTAAAATGTTTTTAATGAGCAATGAGCTTCCATACTAAAGGTTCGCGGCGGGTTATAAATCTATTTACTAAGGTTTTGAGGAACGTTATATAGCAGACTTCCTGGTTCATCGTTCCCCGGAAAGTCATCATCCTGAGGATGAGATACACTGTAAACAAGTCTATTGCTTTGATATATTTCTTGCTTTTTCCATTTGTATAACTGCCAAACGACCACAATTAGGCTTACATTCATGCTAAGCGATATAAGGACTAACAGCCACAAAAAAGTATCGCTCCAAATTCTATTACAATATTGGTCTATATCTTGAAGTTTTTGTGCGAGAAAATACAATTGCTTATCAACTCCGTCCAAATGCTCCATGTTGGTAATAACTGAATCATCGGTTTTTTCAGGGTCATAATTATTATCTATCACCTCCTTACGCCATTGATAAGGCATTAAACGACGGAAGCTTACTCCATCCATGATTTCCACTTTTGAGTTTAAAGCTGCATAACTTTGATTTCTTAATACAAGTTTGCAGTGAGTTGGAAATGTGACTTCGTAAGCACCCACAGATTCAAAGTCTACATCCATTCTCGTCCCGTCTCTACAAATGATAGCATAATTGGTATCGCTTCCTCTATCAACTATGGCTGGGACTATCTTGATTGTAGTTGTCTCATTTTGGGTAACGACTATTTCTCTTGGTTGCTTCGCACTCTCAAATGTTTTGCATTTTATTTGACAATGGTCTAGAATGTCTTGCTCGATATCAGAGCGCAAAGCATGGATACATGCCTCCTGGAGGATGCCATGAGATGTGCAAATTTCCTCAGTAATCCACCCTTTGCAGAAAGCCTCAGATTTGGCACATGAGCAAGGCATAATTCCATTTAATCCTAAATTGAAAGGGATACTTTCTCTTCCATCCCAGAGTGAGCAAACTTTTCCCTGAGTTTGAAAAGGAACTGGATGAAATTTGACGAAATAGTTTGTGGAAGCTGCTTCCAGTGGAACCAGCGGAACTAAGATTCTCACAATGAATGTATCATCATCCCCAAAAATACAGTCAGACAAAGGAAGCCGAAAGTATTTCGATATATTCTCTAGAGGTATAGCCAAGTCATGATGAGAATCCTCCAAGGGTCTTCTCTTAAGAGACAATAGTCTTTTCAGAGACTCTGTATTGATCAGACTCCAAGGTATTTGTTGATTTTTACATGTTTCCACAGCCTGAACCCACTTGTGAGCTTCCATGTATTGATGAAGCATCAGCGTAGTTTCTAACGTCGTCCATCCAAGTATCGCAGCTGTCTGCTGTGTACTACCTTCCAACATATTCCAGTAATCCGAAGTGAAGGAGGTGAACGTGTAGTGGTACTGATTTTCCAGACTTGTGGACACATCTGTCATGTTGACTATCTGTAGGTTAAAAGCCGTTCTATTCTCTGTGCACTGCATTAGCACTTCAATATACTTGGCAATTTGACTGGAGCTGGTGAGAAACTCCTTGAAGTGCGGCTCAATGCGGAGGTTAGAGCAGATCTCTTTATTCCAGAGGATTGTGGGATCTTGAAGAAAATCACTGGAGTATTTCTTTGTATTTCTGTCTACGGAAGGAAATAAACTTTTCCACGATGTCATGTTTGCTGTGAAGTTGTCGATTAAATTGTTCATGTGATACATGACAGGACATGGGTAACCGTCGTCGTATTTGTCGGATGCTGTACAATTGTTGTGATTGGACCAGAATTGAATTTTCATTGTTTGCCTATTCCATTGTGGCACTTTAAACTTGTAAATGATTGGCATTGCGGAACTGTACATGATTGGGAAATGATTATCGGGCTCTCGTATAGGCACTGCGCCTGGCATGAACATATCTATGGCAGTTGACATGTTTAAATACAATAGTAAAATCACTACTATTGATTTTACTTTTGCAATGGTTCCAGTTCCAGTGGCTGCCATCTTGGTAAAAGCTAGACAGATTTTTCAAGTAAATATGTTTAATTTCCAAAAAAATATGTTGAATTGAAGTAGAAAATATTTTTTTTAACTTACCGAGAATTTATGAAACCGTTAAATATTACGTATAAAATCGTATCCTAAATTAGACCGCTATACAAATTGGTAAGGGTACCGACCGACGCCAAGATAAATACTAAAAATGAGTGGGAAACGCACGATAGGATATTCCCATTCTAAATTATAAGATTATACGCAGAAACTTCCCTATATGTCAAATCCGTATTATCATACTGACTTATTGAATGAGTCACAAAGGATGTTCGCGTAAAGATGAATATTACCTAGAAGTAGTTTACTTTCATACATTGTAGCATGTATTTCGGTAAAAAAATGAATTTATCTTCGCATGCAAGTTTCATGGATGCGTAGTACGGAGAAAAGATACGACTAGTCACAAGTCATGGGCACAGATAAAATTTGGATGGGAGGATGATGCATTTCAAGTAGACATATTTATTTAAATCTTTCCCTGCCGAACTTATATCATCTGCTCCCCGTTTTAAATTAACATATGAATTATGCTTATTTGTGTAGTGAAAAATGTATGCGTTATTGTCATTGTCATTATAGTGGCCAGTCACTACCATTCACCAGTCTAGAGAAATTTATATTGATTGTATACCCTCTGAACGCACACCACTTCATTACATCCTCCTGATCATGAAATCTGCCATGCAGAGTTCTCTTCTGCTCCTCCAGTAGTTTCTTTGCACACTATCCCCTGCTTAAAATCGTGTCAACATATGAATCCAAAGAATCATTCAAGTGCAATGGTGTGAAGGGGAAGAAGAGGAAGAGTCTCACAAAATCCTATTTAACGTTGGAGGGGCGTAATATATACATCCTTTTTTATTTAAATATGACTTAAGAGATGACAATATCGCATCACCGCATAAGACATATACATCATATTATACTTATCAAATATACATACTTGGGTATATTTGTGCCGTGAAGGGGAAATCTTATGCGAGTAAGAAGAAATATGGAATATTATGGACTGTTCAGCTCTTTTAATTTTACTTTACTCTTTGATGGTCTGATGGTATATGAAGCAAACGAATAATTCAAATGACGTTTCAGCAGGATTCTGTATTTAGTCAACTATACAATGTCTGTGGCTTCGGACCTCTTTAGAAAAATTTAGTGTAAGGTTCAATGTTCAATATTGAATAGAATCTCGTTTGACTTTTGGATAAATGCTCATATTTGTTTTCACAAAGGCTAACACTTCTACTTGCAGCAGCGGAGGAGTAAGAATAAATGTGAATCGTGTTTTCATCCGAAATACATAGTATGCTAATGTGAGATGTGAGTCCTTTGACAGGCACGGAAGAAAAGGAAAATGAAACGTTTCTTAGCATAAAAGAAGGAGATCACAAGCTCAAATATTAATGTTGAAGAGCTTTCAGCGCTTTAATTTCAATAAGGGCTCATCTTTGCATGCTTTTCATACACTTTAGGGAGCTATTTGTAGCATAACTATTTATATGAAACGCTTGTACATACAGTGCCGGTTAAGAGAGCATTGCTAAATATTGAATTTTACATCGTGCATGCGACGAAATAACCAAATTAGTCATCTTTTGCATCATGAGTGAATATAAATATTGAATCCATATATTAAAACTTAATTCCACTTGCAAGGTTCGCCTTTGAACGGTTTTCCATCACAATGCATCGTAAAAACTTTACAGCGTCAGAAAACAATACTAATAATTGTAATATCAAATTTTGTAGGTCACAATAATATTTATAGTTCTATGAAACTGCAGGTATGTACTCAAATGAGGGTTGAATACTTAAAAAGAATACCACTATATTCCAAGTAGTTCTGTCCTATTTACTATTCAGGTTAAATTCAGAATTTACAGACTTTCCAATTCGAAATGTTACTCTTTTCAAAGCTATCTCAAAAGTTAATTCCATTTCTCTACTTGGTCTTTCATCTATCCAAAACTGCGTTTAGTACAGCAGCTCTCAAAGATGAGGATAAAGAAATACTTGGAGCATTCCCAGAAATGCTCAATACCACCCTGTTCTATCAAACGTATGTTCCCCTGATTTATAAATTTCGCCTTCCACCCTGGAAAGTGGATAGTTTACGACTCAACAAATCCCTCAACTGTCGCAATGATGAAATTAGCGAAAACTACATGTGTCCAGTTGCATTTCATCTCGAAGGATTGTTAACACCTCTCTCCGAAACCATGAGATTTTACAAAAACGTTGTGAGTGCATCCAGTGGAGACTTTTACGAGCACAACTTCAGCTGTGACAAGATCCGACCACACTTTCTACATTTCTCTACTCAATTAGGAGGTTTAAGTCCATATTTGAATGAGTACAGGAATCGTTGTCCTCTCGCGAGGAATGTGACATTCACAGTGAAAAATGTCGCATCCACTGCATCTCACCATGCTGTAATGGCATACGAAAAATTCAAAGAGCTTCACGAGCAAAGCAAAGAGCGGAAGGGATCAGAGTGGAAGTTTCTTCAAATGACGGGGTATATGGCTTTGCAAAATTCCTTCGCCCTTTCTCAGTATGTGGATTCGGTTCGATGGGCTAATGCATTTACATCCTGTCAGTCCTTCCGACTCGATGTTGGATTGCTTAGTCCTCCAACTCTCAATGATTCCCTGACGGAGCTGTCCAAGAATTTGTTCTCAAGCGGATATAATTTCTCACTCCCATTCCTCAGCTCTCTTCCACATTACTACAAAATCCCTCTCGTCGACTGCATCCTTACTGCTGGTAACCTTAATACAAACGTAGATCCCGTGATGAAATTGGATGGAAATGCTACAGCGAATCTAATCATCCGCCTCCTCGTTCCAATAGCCAAGATGGGAGTCACATATAGGTTAGTCAAACTCAACAAAGTTCCTTACATACGGAGCGACAAGGGAAGTGATAAAATGTGCGAGATCCAGAATTTTCAATCTGATGATGTATTCCTTGTCGAGATCAATGATAACACGGGGCAGCAAACCGTAATAGGAAAGACAAACCCGTTTTGTGGCTCGAGCAAATTATGCAAGGTTCCTGAGCTTAGTCATAGACATGTTGTGGATCCCTGTATAGTTGGACTCATTACCAGAAATTATTCTCTGACTACAGATTTCTGCTTCTTCGAGTGCACTACTTTACCTGCTTCACTAAAAAAAGAAGTACTGTTCCCCATGTTCACCCAAATATCCCCAAATATGTATGCTATTACCGGTGGAAACCCTCAAGGAATCCCTTTAATAAAGATTCAGTGCAATGGGAGGACTACGCATTTGATTGTCACGAATACCAGCGAAGGTGTCATCTTGACTACACTCCCATGCAATTGTGAGCTGGTTCATGGCTCCAGACAATTTATGTCTCAGCCTCCTTGTAATGATTCATTGTCCGTGGAGCATGTACTAGAGCTAGGCTTTCATCATCACGATACGGGAAATGAGAACACCAATGATGATATCGTTGACTACCTCATTGAGTCAATGGACCCTCGTCTGTATAATATTACCTTTTCAGAAACCTTTAAGGACCAGAAAAACGGAACGGCTGGGAATATAACTGCTAGCGCAGCACAAAGTCATGTTAATGCCACTCAATCAATGCGTTGCGGACATATTTTATTATGGATATTTCTCATCACACTATTTCTCCTTAATATGCTCACTCTCTTTGTTCTCTACCGGAATGACATAATCAACTTTAACGTTTTGTTCTATGGGGGAGCCGCTAGTAACGTTTCGAGACTGAATGATTTCCCAATTTCCAACTTGAGCAGTGTCCGAGAGAACTCATTGTAATGTTTATCTCTAATTTTTTCAAGTAGAATTTTACACTCATTTAATTAAGCATTCAATTGAATCTTATTGTATATTTTCGTATTGATAAACTACATCATGTTAAAACCAAATGGTTTGGATGTGAATTACAATTATATTTTACTAAAAACAATAAAAAAACTTGATATTGTTAATTTTCCTTATTTTTATCATTCGAAGCAAATATCATATTATAAATGCTTGCCTTATGAGGGCAAGAATATGATGACATCCTTTGTGACCAAATAATTCGAATTTTAATGACAGATAATAGCGTTTGTACACTTGAACTTCAACTATATGTGTCATTACAAAGGAAAAAGTTTTTCCTTCGTAATACGTACTTCCATGTTTGCCATTTACCCATGCTCCAATGCTATAACTATGCTTTTTAAGTGATCATTACGTATCGATCTAAATTTTAGCGTGACAGGGACAAAAGCGATTTAGGTAGACCAGAATGAATATATATGGTTTTACTTTCTAGTATTCATCCACTGTTTGGAACTTCCGGTATGCATGCTGGCCAAACTGTTAAATTATATTTTATGATGCGCTAGATATGTACAATAGGTAAAAGTAAAGCCCAGCTTGGGGTGTTGTAATAGTATGGTTGGTGCTTCACAATGATGATACATTTCTTGTTTTAATGTCACTCAATAAATGGCATGATCGGTAAAACTCACTGTTTAATTTTATTGTCACACCAATTCTATTGTGTTGGCTTTGGCTGAAATCCATATTTTCCTCCTGATATACCAAACACTAACATGTAAAAAATGTACTTGTAAGTACGGCGAAGTAGGCAAATAAGTATAATGTGCAATTTTGCTAAATCATGAAATACTACATGACGTGACGTTATTTGTGGTTTTGAGTAAGTATAAAGTAATCCGTGTCGTTAGAGGATTGAGCTAACTTTCATATAGTTCAGTTTCAAAATCCATTTTGGGATACAATACACAAAAACCTATGAAAGTCACAAAATCTAGTTACACGATCAATATTGGAGACGCTTCCAGTGAAAAATTCGTAGGCTTGGCTTTCAGCGCTCAATCAAAGTTTTAACATCTTTAATTTAACTCAGCCGACAGATCCATGAATACAAAAAGTAATTGTGATACACGTAATACACAAGCCTCTTTAATTTAACCGTCAACTTTATTAAAGTTTATTTACAGATGATTTAACATGTAGAAAAGATTCATTAAAATAAAACAATTTGACACTGTTTTTGTCAGCTAACAGTAGACAAAGATAATGTGATTGATAACGTATGTCTGTCACAATTACTCGTCGTCATTAACATACTATTTTAAGGATGACCTTTTCAAGTTATAAATAACCAACCATCTGTGTAATACGGTAAGCCACCATTATAAATGAATGTCTATCTATTTATAACCTAATGGGCTGTCGCATCCAGCCCAAAACCACTTAACTTCCTAGTTCATCCTTGTCTTCCATGTTCTTCGCAGATCATTTAAAGAAACGTGATGTGAGTGGAGAAGCCAACCAATGTTGAGGATAATGTATTCCATTTTCTCTGCTTATTTCTTCATTTTCACATTTCTTTCACATCTCATCCTTCTGTCGTTTTCGCTCGCTAGCAGTGAACACATTGCAACAGGCTCACATTCCATTATTCCTGGTCGCGAATTCGTCTCTGGAAAGACAGTGGAATACCTGCCAAACCCGATTTTTTATGACTCGTATATTCCCATCCTTTTTAAAATCCCCATCCCAAAACACACCGAGGGAGCATTAAAGCTAATATGGGGAGACGTTGAATCCTGCACAAAATCTGCTAAAGGAAAACTATGTCCTGTTGCCTATCATCTTTTCAAGGTTACAAAGAAGTTGGCAAACGACATGAATTTTTGGAAGCCCTACTACGTCAACCACACTGGAACAATGAAGGAAGCTTCAAAAAAGCGAACTGGCTATGAAATCATATGCAATGAAATTAGCCCTCACTTTTTTAGATCGTATTCGAGCACATCTCAACTAAAAAACTACATAATAGCTCTTCGAGCTTGCAGTCGAATTGCGCAAAACCTTCATGTGGAAAACTCCACGGAAAATTGGGTTGTCGACAAAGCCGTCTACTACAAAATGCTGGAAAGTTTTAAAATCGAGTATTTTAATGCTCTTCCCCAAAAGGGAAATGTGGACTGGGCAGTGACACAAAATATGTATACTTCAGTGAATGGACTTCTTTTGACAAATCACGTCATGGAAAGTGTTCGACTTGCCACTGCATTTCGAATCTGTCAGTCTGGACTAATCCCTGAAACTTTCATTAGCATGGCTATGCTCAAAGAGGAATTAGAAAAAACACACTATCTGGGACGTTGGAATTACAAACTTGTGTATCCCAACTTGGAGCAAGATATTGAGGAATACTACAAGCTGCCCTTGGCTGATTGCACATTTTCAGATGACTTCTCCTTCATAATTCGTATTCTTGCTCCTATCAGGCAAAGTGAGGTGTCTCATAGGCTTGTACAAATCACTACAATCCCATTCCTCGAGAAGTTATCAAACACGACAGGGATTCCTGAGAGGTTGTGTCGACTCAAACTTCCTGCGCCAAAGCTTACACTAATTGAGACCAGTATGGGATTACTGTTGGATACGAGTTGTGAGCCTAATCAGCTCTGCAAAACATCTGAAGTGTCGACAGTTTTCGAGACTGACGCATGCACTGCTTCAATCCTCTCAGATAATCGCCAACTAATTGAAAACACTTGCAAATTCTCGTGCTTCACCGTGGATCCCATCACACTACCTATTATTCGTAGGATATCTTCTGATACTTATGTTGTGGTGGGGAGTTCTGACACCAAAATTCATCTTAATTGCTACGATAAGCCTGAAGAGTTGATACCCATTCATTTAAAGAATATTGGAGCTCTTAGGATTAAGCTGGCTTGTAATTGCCACCTTCTCTACTCCACCCACGTTTCCTACCGTCCGAGGGAACCTTGCTCGGGGAAAACGAGCGTGGAGCACATATTGCCGTATCACTGGTACGATAAAAGTGTGAATCTGAATGAGAACGCGACTTCGACTTCCGGCAAATATGAAGACTTCGATGAAAGAAAGGATGTGGTTGTTCACAATGATACAGTAAAACCAGACAACCCAGGTAATCCAACAGATATTGAGGATGCCCAGATTGAAAAGTCTGTAGCTAAACAGGAAGAAGAGCTGGAGAACGAATTCAAAAACCGTAAACCGGAAGTTACTCCTAAAATTGTAAAGACTCATTTGCATAATCATGAGATGTCTGGTGGGGTAGTAGCACAGCTCTGCATTTTGTGGATACTTGTAGTCGTATTGGCGGCTTCTACTCTCTATTTAGGATATCACGTTCGAAAACTAATGAAATGGAGGGAACTTCAATCATACAAGGAAACTAGGATCGTCTACAGCATTCCTAAGACGCCGGATGAGAATAAGATTGTGAATAAGTTTTAAATTTTTAGATAGCTTTCGATTTTCAATATTTTATTTTACCGTCGAAGATTGCATTATTTTATTAAATGTTTATTTTGAATTTTGGAAAGCAATTTTTAGTTGATTTCATCCACAATCATTTTGATTTTTAAGATTGCTCAAGAATGTTCATTAATTCTGTATTTCAGGATCGGGCTGGTTCAGGTGGCACGCGAGTAGCATGGGATGCTTTCTACGATTTATTCAGTGTTCATTAGTATCATCCTTGATCAGCGTCATCTGCAGCGGATGCAATTCTTTATGCTTCATGATGAATGGAAAGAACAGTCCATTCTTCAGGGTAGACGATGGTGGTACTAGGGCCTTGGGAAAACATAATATGTATATTTTATTATGGATATGTACACTGTATTCCCCAATCTATGAAAAGTCATTAGCTCCCACTTAATGTTACGCAAAGCAACGGAACTGCCAACTGCTTAATTTCCGTTTTATACTTACGATTAGTGCTTGCACATATCCTGCATACTAAATGGCAGGATATGCTAATGTTATGCCAGTTTCATTCGCCCTCGTCTCTTTTGTAAGCTTCCTTCCTCTGCGTTTCTTCAAAGCTTGTTTAATATGTTATTCTATAATATAAATGCATTGCAGTACCTTATGCTTAGTTTATAGATCTGTTTTGATTTTCGTGACAAATGACACACTATATAGTGTTGTCTATCATTATACCATTCGCGTGGGCGGATACTGGATTGTCGGTGTGCGCAAGTAAAGTACGTCTACATCAAGGTATTTAAGGACAAATTCTTGCTTACAAGTTGCAAGCATTTGTGTTAATCTTGCGTCTACATCTACACAAAAAATCTCATGGATAAGTGCTTCGATTACATCGATTTTGAATTGACATATGTTTGGATAACGTTGTTCATTATATATCCAATACAATTCGGATACAACTATTGTAGGTTTTCAGCCTTGAGCAGTATCATGTATTCGAGAATAGCTGTGAGCGTACTGTGAAAAGATCCTGCAGCAAATGATCTATGTCTTAACGAGCACATCCCACCAACCTTTAACCCTTACTAACCATTAGCTAAAATATTTGATAGTATTTATGCTCTTATGTACATTTCGTGAATATTAAGGTCGATACTTCTACAATATGCAACATACACAAATATTATGTCACATGACTAGATTGATTATTTCCCCGCTTTAAGTAGATATTTTTGTTGTTGTTGTTCTATAATACAGTTCTTATCTTGTATCTACAGACCAACATTGTATTAGTTTAAATTGAATGTTATACGGATGGGATGTGGTCAGTCACATAGATAACGGTTGGGTATTACTTTCGTATATGTAATCTTTAATCTCTCTGTGACAAATAAGCTTTGTTTGCATTTGTCTCAGAGAAAAAGACACCTAATCATATTGATAGAGTGATATATGATTTTACTTGAACTCTTTTCTTGGAATTAATTATTGGGGTGATGCATGACGGTTTGTTAGATTCCAGTAGATAATTTCTCATATATCTTATGTATAACGTTTTAACTTTACGTCACACCACACAGGCCACACCACATTTTCGTGTGATCTCTCAGGGTGATTATGACTGACAAATGTTGATTTGCTTCTGGAATGTAGCAGTAAGCTAGGGCATTGGATTGTGACTTTGTGACGACAATGATGACACGAAGAAGTGACATACCGATACTTAAAAGATTTTACTCTGGATTGAAGTGCATGCAGCCAGCTGAAATATATAATATTTTCAATTTCTCATCTCATAGCTTTTCTCAATGACAATGTATGGATATGGCTGTAATTGTAATTATTTTTAATCCTATTCTAATCCTTATCTGGTCAACTGAATAAATGGATGGCGTATATAGATGGATTATCAAAAAAAAGTCTTGTTATTTACTGTTATCACGCTTCTCTTTAATTACGCGTTTAGCTGTGACTTAATAAATGTCTTCTCTGCTATACGCTGGGTAAAACCCCAGTTCTTTAAAGAAGAAGGTGCCTTTGCCTTTCAGTTTTCATATATATTCAAGATAACTGACTCCAGCACTCTACTTTTCATTTGCCGTTCATGTCTGCATGACATCCCATCACGAATGTGGTCCCAGTTACATACTACTTTCCACTGATCAAGTGATCAATAATAAAATAATTCATCGAGTCCAGAACAACAAAGTAAATCCACCTAAGCCAACACCTTTATCCACCACCAACATCAAAAGCTCGTGTTTGACTTTGACGCTTTATCAGTGTGTAAAATACTGAAGCAGAGAAAAGACTAACTCCGTTAAAATAGTGGTTCCCCATCAAAATTGAGAAAGCCTTTAGTTCCCGAATTTGATCCAATATGAGTACAATTGAAAAACCGTATCTTCCCCAATATATTCAATACGCGCAACCAGATTATACAAAGCTAGATGGTGAAAATAAAGGGGGTTGTAAAGAGGTAATAGTTTTCCCGACTATTGGATCTGGGAAAGCTGGCAGCAATCAAGATGCATATCCTCAACTAATTGGTTCAGCTAGGAATGTGGAAAATGCGAATTCAAAAACACCGCTCCTAGCAAAAAAGAATTCTATAGTTCCAACCAAAACTAACTTTTTCGGAATTTTCCTTGCCTTTGTTTCCGGAGTGTTTTTTACACTATGCTCTGGCACTGTAAAATATTTAACAGAAGTAGACCCTATGGAGCTTTTAATATTTCGCTCACTTTTTCAGGTAATTCAAAAAACTGCAATATTTATGTCTCCCTTGTAGAGTTTCAGGGACATTTTTATACTAAGATAATCTATTTTTAAATTACAGATAGCAGTGACTCTTCCAATAGCTTTACATAAAGGGGATAACCTCTTCGGACCCGTAGGATCAAGAGGACTTCTATTCGTGCAAGGCGTTATAGGCGGAACAACACTTGTTCTTCTTTTTTACTCATTCAGACTTCTTCCTTTGGGGGATGCTGCCACAATCATTTTCAGGTAGGTACTAATTCTCTGAAAACTTAATGTTTTCTCATTTACTTCAGTGTTCTTTATTGAGATTTATTTGCTTGTTGACAGTTCGCCAGTGTTTGTGATGATAATGTCACACATTTGGCTGCGAGAGCCTTGTGGATTCTATAGAACATTTATCGTATTTTTCCTCGTTACTGGAGTAGTCTTCATTACCAAGCCGCCATTTCTCTTCACAAACCCTGAAGTGAAAGAAACATACAATATTTTGGGCTACGTAGCAGCTCTCTTTGGCACAGTCTTCACAGCAATAAATATCGTTGTGATGAGAAAGTGCAAAGATGTCCACTTTTCTGTCGTCGTTTTCCAATTTTCATTCTGGTCTTTGATCATCAGTACTTGCATCCTTTTCATTGGTGGATCTCCAGCTGTACCTAATCAAACTCCATTGCAATGGGTGCTCATTGTCCTTGTTGCGGTGTTTGGGCTCAGTGGTCAAATTCTTGTTGCTATTGCATTGTCCCATGAGGGAGCTGGAAGAGTGGCAGTAACACGATCTTTGGATATTGTATTAGCATATGTCTTGCAGGTGAGTTTGTTATACAGATTCATGTGTTAGCAATTATTATTGCACTATCTCTTTGTTGAAAAATTGAATGATACCGGGATTATTAATATTTTTTATTTCATTTTTAACGCTATTATAGGTGCTCATTTTCCATGAGGTTCCAGATTATAAATCCATTTGCGGAGCTTTCATGGTCATCGTGTGTGTCATTGGAATGGGCCTTGAGGATGTGGTTCACCGCCTTATAAACAAGTTACCGTAATGTGCCATCCCTATATCGTTCTCTGAAATTTGGATACGCACAACTAGCATTCCATTTTGTTGTATAATAGTTATGATGTGATGATTGTTCATAGTTTTATTTTGTATTTATACGTTCACGATGTTCTAGTTCTATGCATACATGTACGGCAATAAACGAGCGCAAATAGCATGACGATGAACATTTAATGTTTTACTCAAATTCACTTTCATTACATTGCTGGAATTATTATTGTAAACTGACACACGTTTAACATTTAGGTACACTTTAGTGCATTTAGTACAATACTTAAATACGTAATCATGCTTAAGAAATGCACTGGCTGAATTGATAATAATGATTCATAAATAGAGTGACTGCGTGATTGTGATATTTCAATTTTTTCAGGAAATCACAGCGGTTAAAAATGAGTCATGTTTTTTACAAGAGTTACAATGGCACCATTTTTACGACTTCTAAAAAACTCCAGCTACAACTTTTACGCATAGTTGCATAAATTAACTTGCGTACATTAGCGAATTCCCCACCCCTCTAAAATGTAGTCAAAGGAAGATTATTAAGGTTCCTGATTCTCTATTCTTTTGTTAAAACAAGAGAGTTGCAGTCAAAACCTGTATTCAATATATTAAAATTTAAAATTTTAATTCAGTATCAGAAATTCGCCAGTATGAACTCGTTAATAATTGTATTAGGAATATTGGGTATTTCTAGAATAGGAAGAGCTGCACAAGCACAAGAACAAAGCTCAGTATATACCTGTTGTTTTTATCAAAATACATTTGGAGACTCAACTTGCAATCAGCAGCAGCCTTTGTCAGAGTTTGACTTTTTAACTCATAAAGCTGTGTGGTTAGTGCATAAAGAGTTTGGAGATGGTATGAAGGAGTTTGAACTCGGGTAAAAGTCCTTGATTTTTTTCTTAACAGTCAACCGTCTTTCCATGTATTTCTAATTTTTAAACAACTACTAAAGTGAACTACGGTTATTTTAGGCTGGAGCGACGAAACTCATCCAAGCGGTGTAAATCCCAGCATCGTATACGTTATTCTAATCCTGGAGAGCAGGCTCGCATTGCCGTAGAAAGAGGGGAAATTGAGACATCAAAATCTAGCGAATCTGTGAAACCAATTTTTCATCAAAATGGAACCATGCAATATAAAAAAGTTTTCTATCCGCCAAAGAATTACTGCATCGACAGGTAATTTCATAATCTACGCATGAACTTGTTTGCTTTATTCATTGACAATTTATATTGTCAATTGTCAATGAATCTCAATACAAATGGAGAAAAAAATCGACTCTGGCATTTGCTTGTAGACTCGTTGATGAAGATGATTCTCTTGATCTGGACGTCGTTATATTTGAAAAAAATTGTGCGACTCAAGTGGAAGATCTTGGGGTTATCTCTTCAGCTCTCAAACACGAGCCATGGATTAAACAGTTGTTTGCAGCTGTGGCAGGATTATCCTGTCTCTTCACTACAGCAAATGTCATAATTTACTTTTCGTTGCGTAACTTTTTGAATGTGTCCGGCTGGGTAGAGTTTGCATACTTTTTGGCTCTAGGTATCTACTCCGCATTGTCAATACCTGCCTTGGTGTATGAACCGACATCAGACACAGATCATTTTTGCTATGTATTGAGTAAGTACATCACAAACAGTCTCGCTCGTCTATATTGCCTTACAACATTTAATATGTCCGCCGAGCATGTCGATACAGAGTAATTTACTGTCATTTTTTACATATTACAGGCGTATGTCTTCAGTTTTTTGAGATTGCAACGTACACAAGTTTTGCCATGATTGCTTTTGACGTTTACTGGATGATACGGTAAGGCAAAAAATGTGGCAACATTGCTTCATAAGAAAAAAACTGCTTTTGTTCATCTTTTTGAGGACGCATATTATTCATTGTTTGCAACAGGAAATCAGATGCATTCGGCTCATACGGAGAGGACGTCGAAGAGTCAAAATTAAGACTAGTAGTTTACTACTTCATCATGCTTGCAATCCCGATTGGTGTAATTACATATGGACTAGTTCTGAACACTGAGTACGTAGAAATATTTATCGCCATCCTCTCTTAACTATTTAATAAAAGTTGAACAGATAAGTAGAGTTTTGATTGGTTTCACAGGGCGCTACCAAAGGAATATGCAATTTACAAAGTTCCAAGTTATGGCCTGTCAACATGCTTGTGCCCACCATGGTTGTTGCACGAATACCTTATTTTTGGACTAGAAAGTTTTACGTTCCTAGTGATCTTACTCAGCGTGCACCATGTTTTAAGCAGGCTTAGTAAATCTGCAGAAGTAGATGATGCCCCAAGGTTTGTTGAAACTGATAACATGCTTGATTTTTAATTGCTCTTAGAAAACAGGGAAACCGGTACATCACATATATTTTTATTACATGTGATTGCTAATCCTTGAGTGATTTCAATTGAATCATCAACTATAACATCTGCTCCCAAATTTTTGTGTCAGGGTCTCCCTTCTGTCAAACTTATTTTTCTTCACGTTGACTTACTGGATAATGAGTTTGTTGCAGTTCTCTAGACCTTTGTTTGGGGGTCATTATTCTGAGAATCATCATTCACCAGAAACTTTCTGGATTGTTCTCAAAGGGTTTGATTACGGACAGGGTATCTTGATTTTCATTGTCTTTATATTCAATCGAAAGACTTTAAGAGCATTGAAGAAAAAGTCTGGAAGTGATGGCACTTTGCGAGGTACGTTCCGTGAATTGGAAAAGTTTTAGAGTGGCATTGTGCGCGAGGGAATTGAATAAAGCGTGTGGGAGTTTATGTTTATGAGTAGAATACGTATGAAAAGATTGATTGTGATTATGTGACTTAGAAATTTTCAGCCATGCTTGCTGCAGTGGTCGCAGGTCTATAGAAGAACATGACGAAGGTTCAACTCCAATGTCACCTTTGATGCAAACATCCAGTTTGAGGAGATCAACCGTACGCCATAATAATCTTTACTGAAGATAGATGAATCCTATATATGTTTTTCCATTAACCTTCTACTTTGTAACGTTTCAATAAAGTCAAAACGACTATTTTAACAACACAAAAAATTTCCAACTAAACTCATGCTAAAATAATAAAGCAAGATTAAGCAACCTAAACAAGAAAAGGACAGAATAAGAAATATGAACTTTGATACTTTTCGCAAAGCTTCAAGTCTCTACACGCATTGTTTGATTTGATGAGATTCTTCGACAACCAAATGACGTCTTTCGTTTATGACTTTATGAGAAAGGAAATAACCTACGTAATATAAGCCAAGGAAGAGGAAAATATGTTTAGAAAATTCGCATGAAAACAAGAAAAGCATTTGAGAGGATGAGGAGAGTGGGTTTGTCTCATATATTTGTGGGGCTTAAGGAAAATCCAACCGAAATTCCAATATTTCTCGAGAAATGTGGTATCATCTGAAATTTATCTGAGTCTACCCAAAGTCGCAGTAAATTTCGAGACACCTGCTGACTTTACAAACGGCACAGCACTAGAAGGACGGACAGAAGGCTTATGAAGCTTTTCATTCACTTGTTTGTGCCTCTTCCCCTGCAAACTCCTCTCGTCGTCTGCTCCTTTTTCCCCGTTCTTGGAATCGGGATCTTTAGAGAGAAAAGTTCGGACGGGCTTTTTGTCCAGAGAATCCCCAACAATCATTCTACTGGCAATCTTTTGAAAGTACAGATTTTTATCATGTACTGAGCTCTCATTTTTTTCAGGTAGATTGGTATATCTGGGAGATCCTATGGACTGCTTTCCACTTTGGTCTTTCCCAACCACACAAGTTAGAGATGGAGTGGACATATTTTTATTTCCTTTGCTCATCACAAAATGACTGTCCAGATTTACCCTAGAGGATGGACACGCAATTAGGTCAGCATTTCTTGGCGATCTTATACGATTACTCTTGAGACAGGATTTTCCCGCTATATGAGGTAGCTCATTTCGTTTCTGCATGTTCAAGATCTGCCTTCGGCTCTGGAAATAGTCATAATCCTTTATTGCATGCTCATACTTACGCTTCACGAATTTCGTTTTCAGACTTATGAAATATTTCGTAAGCTTTAGAAGAGAACCGTTTCTTCTTCTTCTACTAGTTGGTTCAAGTGAAGCCATTGCTCCATAAAAATACTTTTCCATTCTCGAATATTGGTTTTGCCAAGGTCTAGGCCATCTGGTTTTCCGCCAAGCCCGTGAGTGTACTCCTGAATATCTGTTTGTGTAACGGGATTAGCAACCTGCTCAATTCCATCTACGGTGTTCAACATTGTTTCAAGTTCTTGCTCATATTCGCCTTCTACTAACATGTGGTCTTCGGAGGAATGGAGTTGATAAAATGGCAAAAGCTGCCTCTCTTTGTCATTATTACCTTTCTCTGACATCATTGCTTCTATTTGGAAGTTATATATACGTATTGGAATTGGAATGAATGTATTATAGTATACCTCCAAGGTTCAAACACTTTAGAAAAAGTTTATCGTTGTATATGAAAGAATGTTACACGTTTATAAAGTTTATGGACCTTTCACTTGACGGAACACTTTTTCCCTAGTGCCACTTTCTGTAGCAGTGTTGAGCTTTGTACTCTCTAAAATGTTCATAATAGATCCTTTGCATCCTTCTTTGAGTAAAGCATTCTTCTCAAATCCAGGCATTATCTCATCCAGTGACCACTTTTTCACAAACGGTTCAAGTTCGCATAAAATTTTGGTATCTCGCAAGATATTTTCGAGTTGTTGCTTTATCGTAGTATTATGTGAAGCCATCGTAATGATCAAGAGAATTACTCAAGAGAAATTTACTAAGCGAATGTTGAGTCTGCCTCGACGGAAGTTCAGTGACATTATCGATGTGCGTAGTAAATGATATTTATTCCTATTATTGGGAGAAATCTCTAGGCCTATTCGTTAGACCAGTCGATAGTCCTTTTACCTTTCATACATATTTTCTTAAAAGTTCCCATGCCATTCGACTTTAAATGGGGCCAGGAAAGTTGTTGAGGATCATTAGTAATCTTGGAGTTGAAATCTCTAGACAATATTCAATATCTTTTTCTCAGTAATAAACCAAAATACTAATTTTAATTCATGCTTCAACTACGACTACAAATCATCAAACTGGATGTGATTTCCAAGGATGATAGATAGTCTGGATAGGACTTGAAATGCATATCTCTAGTTTTAGCTTATATTTCAAGTAAAGCTTGTAGAGGCAAAGCAAAGTATGACATATTGTGATCGATGTGTCTCGAAAGAAAGCTAGTATATAACATAACATGTTACACCCGGGCCCCTCACGTATAATGCTTATATATGTATCATATTAAATAGCAAAAATCTTGAACACAAGAAGAAGAAAACAGGTTGCACATTAATAAGACGTGTGTAAGTAAGTGTATAAACTTGAAAATTCATTTATGCTAAGGCGAATCATTAGATTGGGGTAATCAAAGAACAGTTAATAGAATAACTAAAGCTTTATTAGTCGTGTCATAAGAACTCTATCAAAATAACCATTAAATTGTGCAAGGATTCAAGCATGTGCGTAATTATAAAAAAAGAGCAATTAAAAAACATATTGTTGAAGAACCAAAAAAACTATCATCACGTAAAATTTTCATTGGTTGGCAAAGACAAACAGCGGAGTGCTATTCATTTTGACAGTAATTTCTTCTCCAGATACTTGTTCCCCATCCACAGTCAATATGCCTTGAATACCGCCCTCATTACGAATTGTAAACTCTTTAACTTTCACGTATTTAACAGGATTTACATTGATATGCTGTCCTTGGCCTATGCAAGTGAAGAAAAATGACAATGATAAAACATGCAGGGTTTAAAATTACTACGTACTTGAGTTTGGTAAGAACCTCTTATTATCTCAGCGAGAAATTTGGCAGCGGATAATCTTCCCGTACTACTTGGAAGGAATGTTAAATGAATAGTTCCATCAAACGGCTTTGCATCAGGTGCAAACATCATATCCGATCCGATATGGGACTGACAAGCAGAATACACACTAACGAATTCATCCTTAATGATAACACGACTGCTTATAGATCCACTAGAGTCATAAGGAATGTATGATAGTTCTGCGTTATATCGCCTCAGTTTGGCCAATCGAATAAAAGACCAAATAATGAAGCGAATTTCCCCTATAGCCCGTAATACTTCACTTTCAACATCAATATCAGATAGTAAACCCCAGCCTGTTGACAGAAACGAGTAGAACACTCGCTGATCAAGGTGTATTTCAGCCTATAAATTATTCAGGACAAAAATTACTCTGGCACACAGTTTGGAGCACAAAAAAACAATTAATGCAGTGATGGATCTTACTAAGTTCACAGGAGCAACACAGCCCCTTGCAACAGCAAGGGTTGACGATAACACAGGATTAGCCCGATATTCTAGGGATTCCCCATAGTACGCAGCTATTGATCTTGCTAGTCCATTGCCCGAACCTGTTGCTATTACACCGACTGGTATCTAGCAGAGAAAAAACACATTAAAATTCTAAATAAATATACACGCAATGCAGCTGTAAGGTTTGGCAAGTGAAGAAATAGTTCACAAGAATTACATTGGATATTTTGCTAGCATCCTCTCTACTCTTCAGACCGTTCACAACTTCGTTAACCAATCCATCGCCACCAACGCAGATGACACCATCAATACCTTTGAGATCGACACTGGAAATGAAAGACCGAGCATGTCCAGGATGATCAGTAGTCATCAATTCTGTTGTGATACCGCAATCGGCAAGCACCGGAGAAATGTGCTCCTAAAACATGTTGTATGATGTCAATCATAGCTTTCACACAACAAATGCGCGTAAAATTCAATGAAGAGAAGGAAGACCAAAATAAAGCATATTTGTACATACTTGATACACATGTGTGCCTTTTCCTTGTCCACTAATCGGATTAACGATCACCATCAATTTACGTTGAAAAAGGACACTTCTGACTACCGAAAAGCTTCCACTACAGAACTCTAAATCGACGTCGCTTTTCTTATTTTCCAAAATATTATTTTCAGTCATTGAATCACAGCTGTCACCTTCAAATTTCAAATCTTTGAACACATCTTCCAAGCTTTTTTTAATACTGCCATTTTTTGAGGAGTTACTGTTTGAGATAGAATGCAAATTTGGGTATTTAATTTTTAGCAGGTGCTCAATGTCTTCCGTCCATTCCTTTGCAACATCCAAATTTTCGTCAGCTGAAGTTTGAGACTCATTTATCTCAAAAATCCTTGGAATTCGCTTTCTACATGTTTCTGTTTCCGAAGAGGTCGAATAGAGAATTACGCAAAAGTAAACCACAGGTACGGAAGGTTCCTCAATGAGGTTTCGAACAATATGAACTCCAAAAATATCTTCAATTGGATATCGTTCTTGCAACGTGTCACAGTCGCTTTGATATCCACTTTCGTCATACTCCTCCAGTATCAGCTCAGTTGGAGTCAGGAAAACCTCACAAGCTAAGGGTTTACAAGCCGGATAGTGAACAGTAAATATTCCTTCTCTTAAAATATTTTCTTCTGTCTGTTTTTCTTCTTGTATGACTGACTCCTTCTCAGTCACAGTGGAAGGAGCACTTTCCTTCATTGAATCTGCAACATAGTTTTAACGTTTACTACCAGACTAGTTTGGTCGTGAATCGGTTTTCAAAATAAAAGCATGTTGGAAGAAAATACTGTACAAGCGTTTACTGTAATACCTGAACTACTGGTGGCCATATTTTAACGTTAAGTCCACTTTCAACTTAGCTACAAGTTAGCTACCTTAACCCAAAGAAATTAACCAGGAATAACTAGTAACCTGCAAATAAAAAACCCATTGCAATATTTTACTTTAAAGAGAATAGGTAGGAAGCGATCGAAGTGATGAAAACTGTATCATGTAATCATTCCATGTACTTTTAAAATGGTTGCTAAACTTGAGACAAAGTTTGAAACTATCCAAGGACAAACTTGACAAAAAAGTAAATGTCGTTTGTTTGACTAATAAAAAGCATTATCAAAATGTTAAAAGGACAATCGTAACTATCTGGACCAAAATCGTAGCCACGCGACTTTAGAACCTTCACCTTTAGTTTACGCAGTTGGTTTGTGCGTGACTTGTATGAACTTGGAAGTATCCTCACGCCTGACGCCGAGTAATTGTGGCAAGCATATGCAACCCAAGAAAACCACTAATAGAATATCGCCGCTTAAAGAGAAAAATTTTACGTTTGGAATTGGATTGGAAATTGGAATATGTACATCACAGCTTACACAAACAAATTTTGGACTTTCGGACAAACTCTTGTTCGTACGACAATGGAAAATGGAATTCCTTCTTGGAAGTTTCAAGTAATTCAATATTCCAAACGTTGAACGTAGAATCAGTAGAAAGCTGGTTTGTGCTTACTAAATAATTTAATATCCAATAATTTCCTTAAAACTAAATTTATCGTTTCAAATCCCTATTGAAAATCATCAAAAATGATTTCCTGCATGGAATGACAACACCAATAATAACAATGAATAAACAACGCACTGGGCACTCCAAAACCTACAAAAAATTTGCATGAAGGACATGCAACATTCTGCAATATTATGCACAACTGACAACAGAGAACAATCAGACTAAGCTGTCTTTGTCCGTGTCATTGTCAAATTGCACACAATACGCCACAACTTGTAAATAACATCCAAATTTATTCAAGTCACAAGCGAATAACAAAAAAATTTCGCAACCGCCACCCACATCAAAATAACCTACCTTGAATTTTTTGTCACATGTGAGGGACAACAGGTTCCATTTAGCTACCATCCACCAGCACCGCGCAATAAGTAACCGAATCCGGGAAATAATAAAAGCAAAAATAATACATTAACAACTTAAACTAACCAACAACAATCACCACTCTCGCGATGCACTCAAACACCAAAAAATGTGCCCCACATCACATCACAAATCACAACACATGTAATATTTTTTGCCTCTCAACAGCTGAAAGCGCAAAGTGTGTATCAACAGCATTTGCTAAAAATAACAACTACACACCATCCTTCCTTACACGAATTAGCGTTAAACTACCACTATCTATTAGGAAGAACCACTTCTCTCAACTGCTCCACTTTGTAAGACACTGGTAAAGTAATGAAGTGGAACTGTTCTAAACTTGAATGGCATTGACAATTTGACAACACATTTTAGCAAAAGCGAAGCAATCCCAGTATGCGTAACAGTGTGAGGAGTGAGGACTACACATGCATATAGCGTTGTCTTTTTCACATATACAAAAGTTAACCACACGGATTGTACGAACCTCCACATCTAACTAAACTAAACTATAACCACCAACCGTATACGATACTTATATGAAAATGAACACACATATAGCAAGGGATTTAGCACGCCTCGTTATTTATTTAGGATGAATAAATTGCTTTTGTATGACAAGGGCTCGATGTAAGAAAATCATTAAAAACTACATATACCTACCTTAGCCAACACAAAGACACGAACGAATGCGTGCTTTATTGGTCTTTTTTGGATGGATCCACTTGGATATTTCATATTCAGTATATTAGTAGGATTTTAGGAGGATATTGTGCTTCCGTGTATGAGAATTATGCATAAGAGCTCAATGTTGATGGAGCTTTTGTAATGCATCAATTTATCATTGAACGCAAAGGGAATGAAATGATAGAAGTAATTTATACTGAAAGACTATCGATTTATATGTATATAGTAAAATGCTTTGTTTTTCAGTATTTTACCTTTTGACAAGGGCTAAAGGACTTGCACAAAATTGTTGGGATATGGGAGTTGTAAAAAATATTGTGTGCATTACTTTTGCTCGAAAGTTTTTCATTATGTGGTGTTACGTCGTTGGTAGTAAAAATGAACATTTCATATTGCAATTTGCAATATTTGCAATTGGTAAATGCCTGCATATAAATAACGTGTAGGATCATTATGCGGTATGCGTATTTTTGCAGTTGGCGATGTTTATTTAGTTCATTATTGTGGTTCTCCCTAGTAGCTTTCTGGTATGATATCACGATATATAAGATAAGTAAGGACGGACGGTGAGGAACATGACAGCCGCAAAGTTAAAGGAGCCTGTCAAGTTTCTACTTAATATTTAATCAGCTTTTGGTGTATCTATGGGGGTATCTTTGATGAAGTACATAATTGCTGCTGTTGTGATAAATGCATAAGCCGTCAAGCCAGGTATTGTGCATACTACGCAGTTATACGAAATATGAATAACTTGATATGTATGTCTAATAGTGCTGATTGTGCTGAAAAGGGGAAAAACCTTATGCAAAATCTTCAAGTGAAACTGAATACCTACACATGTAGATTTAATGGTATGTGAGCAATGTCCACTATAAATGGCAGCATTGCAATTCTGTTAACTATTAAAGCTATGTGAGTGAATGTGCGAGCAGAGATTTCAAGCATGCAGCTTGCCATGATTGTTGCATGACGCACTCAGAGATTCTTTAAGATACAGCCTTGAACTGAGCTAATTCAGCATTGGGCTAATAAATTAAACTTTGAGTGTACACGTATCCTTTTCTTTCGTTTCGTTGCATTTGCTGTAACTGTTTAAAAGTGAGAAATCACAACTGTTAAATTGTGATTGTGAGCAGGCATGTAAAGTTGCGAAGTATGATTCTCTCATTTAATGCTACGACGTAGATTTGCACATTTAAGAAGGATCTTTTCAAACCTTTTAAATTACGTTAACAAAACAGCTAACCGCTGTGCAAACAAAACGTCCTGAGTCATGACGCTATCAAGCTAGCGCATCCATTTGGGGTAAAATATATCATAACTTTGACAAAACGTATCTGCATATACGCTCTGCGCTAATCGTGGATAAGATTAAAGAACGAATTTACGTAATAACATGAAATATATGTGGCGTATAGATGACGAAATATACTTCAAATTATTCAATGTTAACAATCTTCATAATTTCTCATTACCTGAACATCGTAATAAACGCCAATGGTATTGGCCAAGAAAAAATGGAAAGATTGGAAATACCAAGCGACTAAAATGTAGGAATGAGTTTATCTGCACTATTACACTCCGTTGAGTCTGTGCACATACTTTTATTGAATTGAGAAGATATCGACTTTTATTTCTGAAGAAATAGTCGAGCTTGAAAGACTTATTGCATATAAATGCTCAGAAACAATCATTTTCAAAGGCTAGTGTAGCTTAACTCCTAATTGGTCTGTCGCATTACTAGGAAGAAGTCTTTGAAAGTCGCTATTACCTGTTATATCCTAGGAAATTCAATTTACGTATACTGACTAGATTGGAAACATTTCGTTCATTGACTTTGACTTCATACTCCCATAAAACATATATTATTTGATCTTTGACTCATTTGATGAGAAAAATGAGAAAACAGTAATACCAAGAAAAAGTCTGAAAGGATTTTCTTTCCCTTTCCAGTCGAGCCATTCACCAAACAGCAGTAAACAGAAGGAGGTCAGGCAACAGGTTCCATCCAACCATAATAATGATGCCAAATTGTGCGTAATTTGTGTTTATCATCCTTCACTTCACGGGAAAAGAAATATTACGTGGATGCATCTACAACGATGACAGACAGGAGAATGGAGAAACAACGAGACTTTCTTGGAAACGGTCTGAGAAAAAGGAAGCACAGATTTTTGCTACGGAAAAGGAATGAAACATATTACCCATGTTATGCGTTATTTGTTTGCAAACCAAAGTGGATGTTATGTTAGGATACCATATGCAACCTCCTGTAAATTCTGAGAAATACGATGAAATAAGGAAATAACGACCATTTCATGCTACACACGGAACTGGACAATGTGTTTCGCGGATTTGCTAAAACATTGGTCTTTGAGTCTACTTAAATTATGCATTCTTCTTCGTTGCTATTCCATTTTCATCCTTTATCAGACTAGCCGACAATGAATGAACAACTTATTCTTGGTTGTGTTTTTCTTGCTTAAAAAGAGTGAGGTAAATAGGTTTCCCATGTGGCTATTTTAGATCTGAGATTCCAGGAAAATTCTTTTGCGCCTTGTACAAAAGCACGAACAGAGTGAGCTTACAAATACTAAATCATTCATAAACAGATCTTCGTAGGTATAATGGGCAATGGCGTATTTATATATTATAAATAGAGAGCAAAGAGCGTTTGGAGTATGCATCCTAATAAACTTACCTTCCATTTGTTCCTAACATTTCAAAATATTTACGTTTATAAGCTCTAGCTCACGCTCGCTTTGTTTTCTGAAAGCTGTACAAAAAAGACCAATAAATATTTTCGGAAAAACAAAGTAGGTATACATACACTGCTTTATTCATTCGTTTACCACTCTGTTTTAATTAATTCGGTATACTATTACAACGGCAAACTACATCTAGTTATATTACAAATTCATTAAAATGCGTTTAGAGATCACTGGACAGAAATGAAAATATCCTATTATTTGGAACATCCATACATTAAATAAATAATTCAATTATGTACTAGATGCCCCAATACCGTCGGAGAATCATGCGATAGGTATATCAGAGTTCTGTACAATCTCAAACAGGTACCCTTCTTCTTTCATCGCTTGAGTATTAGCTTACAGAATTAGCAGTGGTCTACTCAATTATAGTGAGGGAGAGCTTGGCTTTGCAGTTTTTATAGTTGTAGTCCTTTTCATAAGCTCATTTTGGCGAGGGACAAGAGGGGATAGAGTTACACAGGATTAGGTGATGAAATTTCATACTTTCTCCCCATTTTCGGACTCTCCTCCACAACAGACAATGCTTTAGCCAGTTTTGCTGCTCGGTTCGCACTGATTCGATGTTTAGGATCGGCGCTAGTGATAATAATATTATTAGCGACCACCGAGCTCATATTGTTCTTCTCTACTGAATCGCATGGGAGTACAGGAGCGGAAGAAGTTGAAGTGGTGGTATTGGCGTTTGTCGTGGTGGCCGTGTTTATTATTGTTGTTGCATTAACACATAAATTCGGTTGCTCCTGCTGCTCTGAATCCAAAGCTAGGAAATTAGTATTGATTTTTGCGCTAACAGCTTGCAAACCTGCTGCTAAAGATGCAGACGCTTCGCCGGTCAGTCCAGCTGGCTGGCTGCTCGTGCTCCCATTGCCACTGTTACTGCTATTATTACTCACCAGCGAAGAAGTCAAGCCTTGTTGGGGGGATGTAATAAGGCTATTATGAAATTTCTCAGAAGGGTCAAAAGATGTGACAGGGGCATTAGTTATCTCATTTCTAACTAAACTTTTTCTACTGGAAGGAATCAGCTCAGTCGTCTTTTTCGACATGGATGAGGATAGATTATTATTGATAGTCTCAACTTTCACCACCGTCTCTGACCTATTTCTCCTTTCCTCATCACCACCACTTCCACTCCCGCTGTTGGTCGCCGCATCTCCGGCAAAATCTTTAGTTGACCCTGAACTTTTCTCGAAAGTTACTACTCTTGGGGAAGGAGAAGGTGAATGTTTTAGGATACTAGTTCTACTGGACAGGCTATCAGTTCTGCTTGATATAACCAATGGGATGTTGAGAGAACCTGCATTCTCCATATTTTCTTCGAGTGACGGCGCCCGGCGCACTGTAGCTTTGTGAGCGGCTCGCAATACTACTGGCATAACTTTGTGATCCAAACTCAACTGGCGACGGAGACCTTTTGTTGTAGGCCGACCATTTAGTAGCTGATGAGCAACCTGAATTGTTAAAAAAAATATAGAGGAAAGAACAAGAAAGGGTAAATGAATTTGTTGTACATTCATTCATTTTGTGCGACGAGGAAAAAATACAAAGAGAAATCTCTACAACTTCTTCAAATATGTATGATAGTGATTTGCCCTTGCCTGCTCTGCTGGAGATAGAGATCTGATGTTTTCCCCTGACATAATCCCAAAAGACGAGGGAACCTTTGGAGGGGCCAAGTGCTTTGAAGACAAAGATGAGTTTGGAGGAGTAGTTGTATTTGCGGCTTCCCTTCTATTACTCAACTCTCCTGTAACTTTCTCTGGTTCAGTTGGAGTTGATGTGGATTTTGAGCCAGGCATTATTCCCGTTCTCCCGTATGTTATCGAATTCTCATCCAGTCTTTTAAAAGAAACAAGAAAACATTGCTATCGATCAGAAAAGTATTTTAAGGACTAAAGCTACATGACACAGTAGCCTGCAATCAAATCACTACGTATTTCGTTAACGGATAAAAGGATTCCTTGTTCAATACAAAATACAAATTTCGATATCGAACATGTACACCAGCCAGCTAACAGCTACATTTTCAAAAGGTAGATTTATTTTTAGCTTACCCGTGATTTTCACTAAATAAAAGAGTACAAATTGGATTCCCAGCAGTGACGGAGAAGTGAGTACATGGGGAAAAAGTGAGAACAAAGCAGTCAGATCTCAAAATCAAATGTATTAAAACGGAAAACGTTACAAAAGAAAAGATCTATAAAAATCTGTGCAGGGAGACTGTCTACCAAATTTCTCATCACATACCTTAGCCCTGGTGGAGTCGGCATTTCTTTATCAAAGCCTTCCTTTCCTAACAACCAGTATGTTTGCATTGGACCCTTCCCTTTGATTTCCGTAATGCCCCTATGAGTTTTTTCAGAGCATACAAAGTGATTTTCACATTATTTTTATTTATGAAATTCGAGTGATCATCAATTTCTTTACCCACGCTTTTAAAGAAAACTCATCAGAGTGGGTAATATCTATACTCAAAATTCCGACCTCGACGGGAAACTTTATAATGTGCTACAAAAAAGTTGCAATTTGGACTTCATAAAGTCAAGCCTATAATACCGGTATTCTGTGATGTATCCACCAGCCTCGTCAAGCTTTCCTTTCGTTTCTGATGAAATGTGGATTCTCCAAGGTGCACCTAAGTATTTCCAAGCATTGAAAGAAATGACACTCAGCTCGTGAATTATTCATCACACATCTTTCACGTAGAGATGTACTATATCTAGCTTTTTCTAGTATGTGGTGAGCACATAATAGTGAAAAATGAAAATAATAATAATGATATGATGAGAAAAAGATGTAATGTGAACCTGTGGATTCCATTCTCGACGCAGTATTTACAGTGTCCCCGAAGAGACAGTAGCGGGGCATGGTGAGACCAACCACTCCAGCACAACAGCTTCCTAAATCATGCAACGAAACAAGCAAAAGCTAATTCATATTTTATCATGTTATGCACGTCCAGCCAAGCACTATAAAGAGAAAGCACTGCACAAAGAGAGTGTGTGCTTTCGTCGTATGAAAAAATAATGATAATCGCGTATCCATTTAGAGGAGGGAAAAGAGGAATCCTACCTGTATGCAGTCCAATTCTAAGTCTCAAGGGAGTATACGGCAAGTGTCTGATTCTGAACTTTCCACTTTCATGAAGCAAGTCCAAAGCCATTGTGGCTATTTGATCAGCATGGTCTGGACTCCACACTGGAGCTCCTCCAACAGCAAGGTACGCGTCCCCGATAGTCTCCACCTAATTTATAGGGTAAATTTCACGTTTCTAATTGTATTGTCATCAACGGATGGACCACTTTACAATCACAGTGTGCGATACACCGTGCTAAGCATTTTAATAAATGAGTAAAGCACATCTCTGCAATGTTTGTCATGTAAAAGTCAACGGAGAAAATTCCAGAGAAAGCTCATGTGGAATGTAAAGTTTGAGAAAAGTGACAAACAAACTTTGCCTCAAAAAAGCAGACCTCTTATTTCTTTTATACAAGTAGACAAAAAAAAGAGTGTGCAAACTTTGTCAAATTATATGTGCTATATTTCTTTCACAAAAAAAGAGAGTGGTATTTAACCTCCAAAGATAATATTAGTTTAGAAATTCATCTACTCTTACTTCGAATTTAATTTAGCTAATGACGGGTCACTTACTTTGGTAGCATGCGGTTGAGTAGCTGCTCCGTCTTCTTTTTCTCCAAATCCAACTGTTCCGTTCGCTCACGAATTAGCTCTTCCAGGTTATTGCTGTACTTTTCCAGCATCTGGAACATCGTGTCGACAATGTTGGCTTTCCTAGATTTTCCCAAACAATTTTCTTATTAAGCCCCAACCCACCACCACCATTCCGTGAACAGTATGGGTGCAAAGGAAACCGAGCAATTTTGGTCGTTTTGTGCATGTCGTGCGAATGTGCCCATTTCCATCTACACAAAGTACGCATAATCTACATGACTAACACGTACGCAAGGTGAAAGCAAAACATGGTGAAAGAAGATGTACTCTGTGTATACTGTGATGTGATGCTTTCCAAGTGAATGCGACGTAAAGAGGTCTGCTAAATACTTTTCCTTCATTGTCAAGCATAACGTACACAAATCTCAACATAATGTATACACATATATATAAGCACACCAATTCCATGTTATACAGAGGTTGTGTGTGTATGTCTTTGAGTTATACAGGCGTCATATTACGCCCTGAGGATGCTTTCCTGATCCACATGACCAGAAAGCGAGAGAAGTCTTATATGATGAAATTTTCTAATCCAATTTCCTCTATCAGATACTCGCACTCAGATCATCCGTCATACAACTCAAAATCTTGGTGACGTGCAATCCTGCGGATAATTTGCATAAAATATACCTTTATGCGGTTAACATACGGAAGAAACGAGAGACCAGACTATACTGGAATGTTTTATTACTACTACCCCATTCTCTTTATTTCAACGTTGGAGACTATATTTTTTCCTTCAGAACGAGAAGATAATACATGCATTTACATGAAATCATTAAAAAAATATGAAGCTCTCGGATAAACTTTGATTCTTTCTCAATGCATAGGTTATATAAACCCATATCGTTGTCTCACATGTCAATTTTGGTTTTACTGTTTCTGACGTGATTTCCATTTCTCCATCAAGCCCGCTAAAAAATAACTAGATGGGATGTCTTGGAATATTTCTTCTTTCACCGAAACCAAACATTACATGCATCCCTGCTGTTTCTTCGATACCAAAAGCACAATAGTTTCCCCTTGTCTGAGAATTATCTCATTTCTGAAATGCCGCATGATTGTAAACGTGCCTTTTCCTTCTTTTCCTTTCATATTGTAAAATGACGTGTATAAGGATTTTCCAATAATAAAAAGAGCCTTATAAAATTATATATAATAAACTGTTATTTTACAAATATATCACGCATAAACTGTATACTTTGCATTTATGAGTGTTGTGAGTCGATTTCCACAAACGAAAGTCGTGACATTCGATCTAATCTCATAAAACCAAATGACAAAATTTAATGATGGTAAAATGCCAAATCATTTGCAGTAAAGTGACACCACCCTTGTCAGTTAAATCGGTGAGGTGAAGAAATATATATGTTTTGTAATTTGACTAATGTAAGTAGTACACAGTCAACAGTAATGTTATCCATGTAACCGACTACGTAGTTATATGTGGGTTTTGACTCGCTCCTTTTCATGCATGATACGAAAACCCCTACGATATCTGATACTCACAAAAGTTGGTGCATTATTATTATATGACCAATGTGTGTGGTGTCAGTATAATTGTATAATGTATTTTAGGAGAGATAACGATCTACTTTCGTCAAAGTAGAATGACTCTTTTGACACCACTTCATACTCAAATTTTGTCACTCGGGGTGGTATTTGAAACCAATTTGCAGTTATTTTTAACTATGAAAACGGATAATGGTTGATAATAAAAAAAATAATCCTTGAAGTTTCCAACATTTTCCTAAAAATGCGTTGAAAATACTTATGTCTTGTAAATGCTGCCACCTAAAAAAAGGTCGATGACGTTTGACGTCTTCTAGAAGTAGAAAAACAAAACAAGTTCTAACCTGCCATGGTTCAGTGTCTTGAAGAGGTCATGGATCACCATGAAATCTGGTCGCATGTCCTAAAATCCAATTTCACAATAATCATACATCATATAACACATCACATTACAACAGTTGATAATATAATTGCGCACAATAATATTATGTTTTACCGGAAGCTCCGCCCAGCATTGTCGCATGATGTTAACCGCCTCTGGAGGTGCAGAGCCTTTACTCACCGATGGACGTATGAGAGGCGGAGGTCGCTTTAATTTCTCCAATATTTCTACAACGAAATATGCCAAAATGAAGAAAAAGGGGGTAATTTTATTTGAGATAAAAGCTACCACGTATTGTACTTGTTGACGTAGAAGAGTTTTTGTAACTACCAAAATGATATAAAACCCCAGAATCATTAAATGCGGCATCTGTCGACAATGTATTATTGCCTTCATTGTACTATTTCCTGGTGTGGAGAAGCATCTTCAACCACACCAAATTTTGTGGTGCGGTGGTGCAAGCATATATAAATGTATGTCGTGTTGCTCAACATAGATCCTGGATCTTAGCATGACGGCTTTAATTAAATTACCTCACCTTGCGCACCAGCTTCTTCATTTGGCATGGGGTAAAATAATGATGTTTGAGTAAAACGAAGAACCGTGAACTGTCACTTATTTCATTAATACACAGTTTGGTTGAAATGCAATTTGTAAGGAGCTTGAAACAAATTAAACACAGACCACTACATCATTCGCGAAATACTTGAATTCCCATTAACTGGGAAAGAAATTTCATTGGAGAAAATATTACCCTCATCAAACGAGACTTTCACGTTTCACCAAGCTTTGATTCTATTATTACAAAAGCAAACACAAATTTCCTAATGGAAGTTTGAGAAAAACGGCTCCTCTCCATAAATGAAATGCAACAATGCTCAACCAAAGTTCAAAAGAAAACGAATAAAATGGATGCGCAGCAAAATATAAAAGGGGAAAGAAAGAACATGTAAATCCTCAAAAGTGAATATTCCTTTCAAAACAGTTTGTTTTTTTCTGACATACAAATTTAGTCTAGCTACACAAAAACTCTGAGAATTTATAAAGAAAGATTTATTGACATTCGTGAAGCAAGTCTTTTACTTTTGAGGGAGCGCGAGTATACCGTGGCCATTACAAACTTTCCTGATCCAACTAGAATGAAAAAGATGGAAAGAGGAGATAAATGAAGCATCCTTTTTTGATATGTTGGCCAAAAGCATCATCATAAACTTGAGTCAGGAATTTGTTCTTACAGCTATATACTACAAATACCACTGAACATATATTAAAACAAATATATGCGTAGAAGACAGAGGGAGACAGGGAAAAAATATGAGATACGAAGTAGCTAAAGTATTAAAGGCCTTGAAAGTTAATCCTAGGAGTTGAGCTACCAGTAAACAAATGGTCTTTGTTTTCTTCGCACAAAACCAGACCACACGACTAATGCTAAGACAAATAGCAGGGAATCACAAAATATACATGAAAAACCCACAAAGCATTTTAGAACCATAGTTCATTTCTCTTTGAGTACAGGTACAGTCTGAACAATGTAAATACGACAGGGTGGTTTTTTGACGCTGATTTTATTTTGGTGTATGACCAAAAAAAGATCT